>KZ653226.1:7316-28010 GCA_001010745.2 Gerris buenoi | reverse complement strand
AGTAACGTACACCATCTGTCTTTCTTTCCTTCTTGTCAAAATTTACATATCAAAATTTTGTCTGGTGTCCTTCCTTTCCTGTTTCCTTCCCCTTTCCTTCTCCTTGTCCTCCTGGGTTTGGTTCTTTCCCCGTAACCATAAAGAATCTGGCGTCCACTACATTTATGAGAGTATTAAGACTTTACATCATATTCAGTCTGTCTGTAATAGTTGGAGGTAAAAGAAGCTGCAAGTATTTTCCACCTCACCCCCAAGCCGACTTGAGTTGGGCTCAAACATAGTTACAGATATTCTAAGATATCCTTCGTACTCAAGTACTCAAATATTTACGACCGAGTTCATGTGTGTGAAGCGCACTACACCGGCTTTATTTGTGTGTGTGATAGGTCGATTCGGATAAATAAAAATTACACAAGATGACGTCTAAAATAGAATTTAAACTGGCAAAACTTATCAGTAGTTTGCCACCTTTACACTAAATATTATCGCGTCGGTGACTAAATTAGAACTGATTGGAGATATGAAAAATTCCAAATCGAAAAAAATAAGATATTTCTTGTTGGACGTTGTGTATGTTTATATACACAACGTATTTGAATACGATGGATTTCATAAATTTCGACGGGCACACTGTTTGACTCTCCTCATCACCGATATTCAATTAATATTTTCCGTCCTACTGCACGGACGGTCTATTCCATTAAAATATCTATATCTCCACGATATAAACATGCCGAGATTATTTTTTCATTTTGACGTATGTAACGTTTTACCGAATGTGCTAGCTACGCCTCGGATGAGAATGTTATCTGTTGGCTGGCTCTAAATAGAACAACTTTATCAACTCGCATTTCCAAGGAAATTTTTAAGGATTACATAAGGCATTTTATATCTATGGACCCCCTCACTCCCGACTGAAGTACAATATCTTAAACTCTTCTTACAATTAGAATTGTTTTTTGACTGAGCGGGAAAATAGATAAAAGCCAATGAGAGCGCTGAATTTTGAATTTTAGAAGGTCGGGCCAACTAGGCAAATAAAAAAGTCTCTAGTGGAGTGGCGCGGACCTTAAGGGTAACCGTTCCAAGAGACTATAACCTCCACCGCTTGAGTGTTTACACTTCTTTTTCTTTACTGTTTCCTTTTTAGTTAACATCGGAAGACAACTTTTTCATTTAAATGCTTTATTGTTGAAATATTTACTTTAAAGGTGTTAAATATAATGCGCTAAATATTACACTGTTTTTGAATTTTGTTTGTAACTACCCGTCTTTTCAATTTGTTAAGTTATTCTGACAAAGTAAGACTGAAAATAATTCTTCATCTATGTAGTTTTAAGCCCATCACTTTTCATAAAGTTTTATTTACGACATCAAATTTTATGATTCTATAAAAGAAATTAACTCTTACATTAAATTTCAAAACATATTCGTAAATAAGAAGTGAAAATCTAAGTGGCAAAAAGATGGCGATTTGTTGGAGTAGTAAAATAACCTTCTTTTGTGGACAAACAAATGATGCTCTCCCACCCCTCCTACAGGCCTAGTGGCTTTATTTCTTCCCTCACATAGGTTGGTCAACCTGAGTGTCAAAAAACAATTCTAATTGTAAGATGAAACCGTAAGTCAAGGGTGTCGTAAGCAGCTAATTACTGTAGGGTGCATACAGCGCTTAAATGCATTTCTGAGGTAAAATTTGATTTTAATACTTAGTCATGAAAGGGTAATTTTTGGCTCGATTATAGGGAGTAGTTTGTTGGCAAACAAGTATGAACATAAACANAGGTAAAATTTGATTTTAATACTTAGTCATGAAAGGGTAATTTTTGGCTCGATTATAGGGAGTAGTTTGTTGGCAAACAAGTATGAACATAAACATGAACAGAAGTACATATTTTTTTAAAAAAAATATATAATACAAAGTTAAAAGCAGAGTTATTGTAACACAATAAAAGTTGTGCACCTAATCATTCCCTTTGTCTAAAATATCTAAAAAAAAACACTTGACTGATTGGAACGAGCCAGGCAAGAGGAGTGAGTCTGAAGTATGTGTGTGTGTGTGTTTTTTTTATTTTATTTTATTTTTTTTTTATTGACTAATACAGCATGCTCTACTCTAAGTACTACATGCGATTAACAACAGTAAAGATTCTAATTAAGTTAAAAGCAAATTTAAGTGTTTTATACATTTGTTTTAAAGAAAGGCGGTGAAGAGTATTTTAAAATAATATAATAATAATGCAAGTGAGTAACTTTAAGGAAAAATAATTGGATCTATTTACTGGTATAAGATTCTGAACCTAATCTTTTCAGTGATAAATATGATAATATACGAATAATTAATAGTTATGGATACTGGAATATTAATACTAAGAATAGAGTGAGCTTAATGAATAATCAATAAAATCAGTAAAATAAGCAAAAATTCTCCTTGACTTACAACAGCTCTCATCAGAGCTACTCTTCCAGCATCTAGCAGGCTACAGTCCAATAGGATGTGTTGAATAGTCTGTGGTGACGAATTGTCGCAGATGCACGATGGTGAATTCTCCAAGCCAAATCTATTTAAGTACGATTTAAATCTACCATGGCCTGTCAGGATCTGAGTAAGTTTGTAGGACATTTTAATATGTGTAAGACTCATTCTAAATTTTACCGACGGAATAAATTCTCTTGTAGCTGTGCCAGTGATAGAAGCTTGCCATTGCTCTTGCCAGTTTCCTCTGCTTATCGATCTAGCATGGTATTTTAAAAATGTTAGAGGGAATTTGGAGTAGTGAGACTCTGTTACATCAAGCCTCGAACCAGTCTTAGCAAGCTTATCAGCTCGCTCGCTCCCCTCGATACCGACGTGTGCCTTGACCCAAGAGAATGAAATATCAAATAAGCCATTTAAAGTCGCTAGAGAATCCCTAATATTTTCTATGATAGGTAGATGATTGTTTGGGTTGTTGAGAGTTTGTAATGTTATTTTGCTATCGCTTAAGATTCTAATAGTCGCATTACTTGGCTGAACTCTGCTAGCCACTCTAAAGCCTTTAATATAGCGAGCTGTTCTGCTTGATTGTTAGAGCAGTATTCGCTCAAGCGAAAACATCTCTCAGATACGAGAGACCCTTGAGAGTAAACAGCAAAACCACAACCAACGTGTTTATCTTCTTTACTGCCGTCAGTATATATTTCAACATCTTGCTCAGCTTCACTCTGAGAAATAAAAATTGGACGATAATCACCAGGGTGTTTCCAATATTTAAACTCTATTGGCCTATCTAATAAAGCACCATCTAACGGATCTAATGAAGCTCCTTCTTTCACAGATTCGATACTACATAGTTCTTCGGCCTTAATGCAAATAGGGGTGATGTCAGCGATGATGCAGGCTGCGTTATAGGAGATTGTTCTGTAACCCTTAATAAGCCTAATTGCGAACAATCTCTGAGCTCTCTCTAACTTTTCTCTATTCTTCTTGTACTTAAGGGCGTTCTTCCAAATACTAATACCGTACATAACCATAGGTAGAAAAGCGCCTGTGTAAATAATCTTCAAACCATCGTGACCTATGCCCCAGTGGACTTTGGCTGCTCTAGATAAAACGTTGACTAACTGTAAGCTTTTATCTGCAACATACTGAACATGAAAGTCCCACGAAAGTCTGCTGTCAATGTAGACACCAAGATACTTGAGAGTCTCTACCTGTTTAATATTGACACCTCCAAGGTGAATCGAAATCTGTGGTATATTTTCTTTCCTTGTAATATAAAGAAGCTGAGACTTGTGCTGATTGAAAGTTACTTTATTATCTGTTGACCAACATTCTATATCTTCAATAATTGAAGTGGCAGTTATTTCTATCTCTTGCTTACCTTTGCCAGCGATAACAACAATGTAGTCGTCAGCAAACGCTGCTGCAAATGAATCCTTTGGATAAGGTATAGAGAGAAGAGGATTATACTTGACTATCCAGTACCCGGGGCGCTACAGCTCCCTTGCGGGCAGCCCTTAGTGGAGTTAGCGCTTCTAGTGATACGATTCAAGCTCAGTTTGGCTTTACGACCTGAAAAGTAACTCTTAGACAGGGGCTCACGACGAGTTTACTCTCGTCTTGTGTGTGTGTGTGAGTCTGAAGTGTGTGTATGTGTGTGTGTGTGTGTGTGTGTATGTGTGTCAGGAGTATGTCTGTACGGCTGTATTTCTAGATTCCACTCATAAATATTTTTTATTATAAAATATATTTGATTTGTCCACTGATAAATGATAAGGTATATGTAGTTACAAAGACCCGCGATGTACCGTTTATTCCGGAAGATAAATTCTTTAGTAACTTCACTTTTAGATATTGAGACGTAACAAATGTCTTGTTCACTCATTCCACTAAAAACAAAACACAAGTGTAGAACATTACGTTCGATAAATCTTCTGAAATAAGAAAACAACGCCTTCACTGGCTTACATTTCTCTACCACATTCGAACTAAACAATAAAAAAAAAAAAATCCCGAGGGATCGAAAAAAGTTTGTTATCTACATTTTAAATCTTACCGCCTCGTCGGGAAACCACGTGGATTTATGTAAAAGATAGTGATCTATGCATGCGCATATATGATATACGATTGTAATATGCCCATTAGAAATGTTTATAAATATACTTAAGGCGATTCTTGTTTATTTGCTTTGCTTCTATTGCTAAGTTTGACACTGATTGAAACACTCGCGTGGGAGTCGACATCGAACAACTTGAAACTTGCGACAGTTCCAACACGGACACTCTGTTTGTAACTCGTCTGTCGAGAAACAAATATAATGTATGCTTAATTGTCGAGTCATTTTTCATAACCTTCAAACTTCACATAAGAGTAAATCATGGTTTTTAGAAACTCACATTTAAACGTCCAATAAAAACAAAATGCGACGGACGAAGCGTTTAGATGTCGTTGAATAGTCACGTTATGATTCTTGTATCATAACGTTTTGTCTTGTTGATTTTTATATCTCGGATAAACTCTCCTACGAGATTATCGGTGGATTTTTGAACGTCCGCGTTCTATCGAACATTCCAAAACGTCGACAAAGCAATCGAATTTATCATTTAAATGTTAAAAATAGTGGTGGATTTTAAATCTTTAATTTTAAAAATATAATATTTCATTACGCGTCGAGTGTGGAAAGTAGCATTTTGCATGCGAGTGTGGAGTTTACACCCGAGCGAAAGCGAGGGTAGTAAAACCACACTAGCAATGCAAAATGCCGTTTTCGCAAGAGTTCTGTACCGTATCTTATCTACGATTGTTATATTTTAATAATAAATGCAGAAAAAAATAATAAACTTCCTGTATGTAAGCTCGCATTTCTCTTTTGATAAAGATGACATCAATTCGTTAGTTGTATTTTGTGCCGAAATAATTATTTCGGGAGGCGCATTATTCTCCTCATATTCTTCATAATCACTTAAATCACTCATTGATTTTCACAAAAAAACTCGATACAAACAGTTACTTTTATTAAATAAACATCAAATTAGTTATGTTAAATGTAAACAAACTCGCTAATCGTGTGTAAAGTTGATAATTCTTCTTATTTTCGTCACTAGAGTGGAAAAAAGAGGAATCGTTCAAAACTATGAGACACGCATGCGCAATTAATACAGGTGTTTCAGTGCTCGTTGTGGGCTGTTTAGTTGACGTTTCGCACAGAATGTTTCGCTCGTATAATTGCAAATAAAACTGCCGAGTTATCGATGAAGGGTTTATTTAGCTCTCACTGAGGTGACCTCATCATCATCATCATCATTGAATACAATGTACACGTTGTCATCAATGTTCCAAGTTTATCAAATTAAACAAACCTATGTTACGTCTGTCTGTGCGTTACGTCTGTCTGTGTGTTACGTCTGTCTGTGTGTTACGTCTGTCTGTGTGTTACGTCTGTCGATCCAGCTGCTATCTAACATTGGGCGTCGTCAGTACTTGGACGCGTCACCGTTTTGAATCATTTTTCAAAAACATTTTTTAACATTATTTTATTTTTATTTGAATTTTGGCGGTATATAGACTGATGTAAACAAACTTTGACGTTTAAAAAAAGTATCGCACTAATTAATAATTATGTTCGCTTATAACTTTTAAACTAATTAATGGATTTTTATTTTTTTTAATGTATATAATATATGTTTGTTCCTTAATTTTTACCGGTTTCAATGATATGCTATGTATCAAAAATTGATTTACTTTTTTGTATACTTTTGGTATCAGGTATTAACCGTCAAAGTTTCAAAATTTAAAAATCGATAACTTTAAAATAATGGCGGCCAATATGAAAACTAAATGTTGTGGATGGTGAAACCACTCACACACATACAGACGTCATGCTGAAAACCACTCACACACATACAGATGTCATGCTGAAAACCACTCACACATATACAGACGTCATGCTGAAAACCACTCACACACATACAGACGTCATGCTGAAAACCACTCACACACATACAGACGTCATGCTGAAAACCACTCACACACATACAGACGTCATGCTGAAACCACTCAGCAAGTCTTGAAAACACCCAAAACGGATAATTCAGTTGAAATGTCGAAAACATTTTATTTTTTTGGGTGAAAACATAACTCCTCCTAGTATAGGTATGGACAAGTAAAAATAACGGCGGCAGTAAGTAATAGAAGAAAACAAGGTTTTCAACTTATAAACGAACCGCCACAGAATCCGAGCCTCTCATTGGCTCCCCACCCCAAGTCTTTCAACTCCCCCCCCCACCTCAAAAAATAATCAAGTAGGTATTTCCAGGTGTGTCGAATGTACATCAGCACTGAATAGAACGCTTTGAAATTAACTTACGAATTTCTTTATACAAATTTGATGTTTGAAGTAGCAAGTAGCGTCGGCTAAAATTTGAATTTTACATTGATTTTAACTAAATGTAGCACTGAGTTGATTAAGCGGAATACAGATGAATTTGATGTTTTAGTGTGAAATTGTTGGAGACTGCATTGATTACTGAGTGTGTGTGTGTGTTTACAGGGTGCTTGCAGATCTCGTGCGTTAGTGTGACCCCGGGCCCCGAGCCACCCAGGAGGCTCCTACTCCAGTACCTCGATCTTACAGGTATACTGTCCTCTGTTTCAACTCTTCATCTACTTCTCCACAATCGAGAAAAATACTATAGTCAGGCCTTTGATTTATAGAAATGATTGTAAATAAGTCATAACACCGGCCGACTAAAGTGGTCCAACCCGGTCTGGCTTCATTCTGATAACAGTGGACTCTGACTGCATGTCCCTTCCAAACCGTCCCTCACATTAACCATCCGTCTAGTCTCTATAAATATTACTCGACTTACTTGTATTATCAATATTATACATATTATACTGTAGTATCCGTCATCGGTGGTGTAAATATATATCGGATCTACATATCTAGTCTTTAAAATGTTATTTAAAACAACACGATCTACACCGGTCTGTGCTGTCGATAGTTGATTGTTATGACTAATTGTTAGTAGTATCGGACGAGCAACAAAGCTTTTCACCTGAATATTTAGAAATATTTAGTGAGAAGGTCCTGACCGAGTTATTTTTTACTTACTTGTTGTACCTTGTTTCTCCGGTCCGACTTGAAAGTAACCGAGTTGGACGGATGATTCCTCAGTTGGGTTCCTGAGGAACCAAACCGTTTCCTGGCATCGTGTTTGCGGTTCCTCGAAGATCTGAGGAATACTGAGTTAGGAGAAGAGAAACGGGTGGAAGGAGTGACGTTAACTTGTCTTAGATAATGTGACTGCACTGTGGGTTTTGTTCCGCAGCCGACTGTGGAGGAAGCTGCTGATAAAGTTAGACTACTCACTCCTTATTCATTTACTCCCAGTTATTTAGTTATCGATTTGAAACAGACGGAGCGAATTTCTGACCAGGCTTATTAAGTTAACGATAAGCCCTTGTTAATATATTTAAAGTTTTAATTGTCGGAGTAATGTTTGTGATAAATTTGACTGGCAGAGCGGAGCTGTAACATTTCATTCACATTTCTATTGCCCAAACGCACTGAAGCTTCTCTGAAGTGCCTAGCCCCGTCCGTTCCTAAGATAAACATTTTTTCAGCCCCGTCCGTTCCTAAGATAAACATTTTTACTCGGTTGCAAGTTAATTTCTAATTGATTGTTTCAGATTGCAACCAAGTGAATGACGGAAGTTTACGAGTGATCGTTAGGAACTGTCCTCAACTAGTTTTCCTGTTTCTCAGAAGATGTACGGATATCACAGGTAACTTAATAGTTATTTATTAATGTAATATAGCTCTGACAGTGTCTAAGAGGCAGAGGGTCAAGGTGCTGCACTCTCTCGAGCATTATGTGAGTCAAATCATCAGGGATGTGAGGGGATCGTTCCATCAATACATTGATATTACAGTATATCCTTGCATTCTAATTTTGCCATCAATGACCTAATATATTTACAATTTGGAAATTTAAGGAAAAATAAGTATTAAGAAATAGGTCCGATAAATTGATTAAAACTTGCTCGTATACAGTAAGATTTACTAAAGTTTTGACTTTTGTTCACTCAGATTGGCCAACCTAAATGATGAAAAAAATAATGCCACTAGGCCGCCTGTAGGAGGGGTGGGGTCGGTAACATTTTTGTTTGCCTAGTTGGCCCGACCTTCTAAAATTCAAAATCCTGACTTCTCATTGGCTCACGACAGATTTTCCCACGCTGTCAAAAGTCAAAACTTTAGTAAATCTTACTGTAGATATCGATAGGCAGCGTATTCAGCCGTAGTATCTCATTTCATTCATTTATTTTAAAATTATTTTTAAAAAATGGACAGGTAGTAGTTTACTTTTTGCTTTTTTTGTTTAAATTTTTCCCAGGAAAGCGGCTTATATCATTAGATCTGCATTTAAACACACTAAATTTTAGTCTCACTGTGTACATAATATAGAAACAAGTTTTATTCAAATTTGTAAAAAATTACTTTGAAGATTTAAACTAAAAGTTTAAGAACACCTTATTGATTATGATAAGTTGAGATAATGATGGATTATAATCGGTGTAAATAAATTAACAAAGATTAATTCATGTTCGGAGACGTTTCAACCCTAAAGGGTCATCTTCAGTCATTATATTCACTAAAACAAACAAAAGATTTTTCCAATTTTACAAACTATTTTTATAATGTTGCATACACCAATTATAATTTATTGGGGTATGGGTGGACACAATGCATATACTTTTTAATTAAGTAAAACTTGTGATTGCTTTATGCAACATTATAAAAATAGTTTGTAAAATTGGAAAAATCTTTTGTTTGTTTTAGTGAATATAATGACTGAAGATGACCCTTTAGGGTTGAAACGTCTCAGAACATGAATTAATCTTTGTTAATTTATTTACACCGATTATAATCCATCATTATCTCAACTTATTAAAAAATTACTTTAAAAGAAAAGTTATAGAAATGCAGTTTGTCAGATTATTAAGGTATGTTAAAGGTAATTCTAAGAGCTTGGGAAGACGGTATTTCTGCTCATTAGAATGCAGTCTGGAGTTGACCCTGAGGGGCCGGCTGAGTCAAAACATTATGTCCTGTAACATGGAAGCTCTACGGTAATGTCAAGTTATTGCCACAATATCCTGCTCATTCAACAATTATTTTGCTTTTTCAAATGATTTCACTGCGTGATTAAAGTCGAGGATAACCGACTGTGTACCGGGGTGAACTTAACAGATGAATAACGCAGCAAATGATCTTTCTTCTTCTTTTAGAAATAAAAGCCTGCTAGAAATGTAATAATAAAATAAATAAATAATAAACTTTAAGATTGTAAAACTATTTTTAAACGTAAATGACGGCTATCTTTGAATACAAGTTTATTTCAACCTGTATGAAACCAATAGTTAAATATAGAGCAGATGTGTAACGGGAGTTAAACATTTCTAAATAATAAGTGAACATCTCATAATGGCCCGGTTGTTCTATGTACCGCCTCTGAACAAATAATGTCTTGGAGACATTTCATCTAGAGTTATCACACCAATCTTGTAATCGTAACTTAAAAAAACCAAACATAATTTTTCATCATATTTAAACGACCCAGAAAGTAAACTGGGTTGTTTAAATGTGAAAAAGTTTTTTTTTTTGTTTTTTTTTTCGCTCGCTTTACCATAAGCTTATTTGTTTGTTTTGTTGTTTTGTTTAGATGCGGGTATTAAGTTCCTGCCGAGTTTCTGCGGAGGTCTGAGAGAGCTGTCGGTGTCGGACTGTGTGCAAGTTACAGACTTCGGACTGTACGAGCTGGCCAAGCTGGGCCCGGCGCTGCGCTACCTCTCCGTGGCCAAGTGTAACAGAGTCAGCGACCAGGGACTCAAAGCCATCGCGCGACGCTGCTACAAACTAAGGTAACATCTCATACAGCAGGCTCATGTCTGCGCTGTGTAAACCCATTACTTGGCTGGCTTAGTCCACCGTTCTATTTGCCTTTCTACAGGGTTTGTTTGTGTTGAGGTACTCCTACTAATACCACGTGTTATTTACTTATTGAATTGCTCATCTACCCAGGTGTTGAGGATTAGTAAAGGCTTGTTGTCTGAGAAGTGTTGCTTGTTGTGTTCTGGGCTCACTAGCTACATCCTCTTATAGTCTAATCTCATTCTTCCTTTCTCATGAGTCCTATGGAGCAATCTATTAGATTTCAAATTGATAATTTAATTCTAAACCTCATTTTCCAAGCATGACCATTGTTTAAACACTTAAACACCGTAGTGCTCTCTGTGAACCAGGTCTGTATTAGTATTCAATTCTTATCTGAGCCACCAGAGGTTGTGTTGGTCGGAAGGCCGTCCCACCAGTCAAGTCTCATTCATCTCACAGGTGTTAAACAGTTTTTATAATATTATGAGCGTTAATGTTGTTAATTATTTTAATATTTACACAATACAGTGCGTAAACCATTCACATCTGCTTCTGACCTTTCTGAAGGTAACAGAAGCTGTGGGTCCCGAGGAACCGACATTTTTTATGTCTCCTATTTAAAAAATTCCAAGACAGGAATCTGTTTGAGACATGAGGGAACATGTTTGGTCCCGTGTCTGCCTCCACTCTAGGCCTTAGTCATTAAGTTTCGACTTTCTGCATCAGGGTGGGTCAAGAAACAAAGTTTGAGAAATCCGACGAGTCGATGTGAAACTAGTTATTTATGTAACTAGGCAGCAAAATGGAATTTTACTGACGAGTAATTAGATTAGCCTCCGAGCCGAAGGCGAGGATAGGCTATCATAATTAAAGGCTAAGTTAAATATGTAATTTACCTATTTGACTGCCGATGCAGGCAATGAATAAACGAGGCAGAAATGTTTCCTTTGCTGCCTTGCTGCATACAATATTTTATCTACTTGCTAAAGAAAAATGAAACTGCTAAAATGTTATCTTCATTAATATAACATAGTTAATAACTATATGTCATATTAATAAAGCTAATAAATGTATTAACTAAAATTAATGCTCAAATAAGAAACTTGGGAATAATAACAATAAGTAAAAAGCAAACTGAATCTATAACAACAAAATACAAAACACACGTTTATAGAACACATCACTTTTGAATGAATAATGCACGCAATATAATATATTTATTTATATTTTTACTAACAAATTACTAAAAGAATTAAAATTATCTTCTATTGCTTAAAAGAAAAGACGTAACTAGGATAAATCAAGAAAAGTACCTAGTCTAATCTAGAATGACTTCAATAATAAAAATAATATGGATGTTCAATGTTTACATGACGCAGCAGTGCGGCCAGTGACTCCGCTATTTTTTAATTAAAGATCTACTAATCATTGAACTTATTTAACAGAATTAACAAATATAAACAAATTATTTTATAATCAAATCGTTTATTTATTAAATATTACATATTAAACTATAATATATCATGTTATAAGATAGAGATAATAGTATAAACTGTTCTTGCCAAAATAAGAGATTATGACACGTAGTGGTAAACACTGTTACTTTCTCTGCCTAGGCAGACAAATATTTGTCTGCCTAGGCAGAGAAAGTATTTTCCTGACTGTTTTAACTACTTTCCTGCCTGTTTATAATATTTTAATGACAAATCAGCGAAATAGTAATTTCCAGCCTAAAAACAGTTAAGTAAGGTTTAATTTTGCTGCTGTGAGTAGATAAAATATTTTTTAAGAAGAAGTCGATAGTAAAGACCAGAACTTACCACATGGAGGTTCCCACAACTTCCCTGTCATGGGCTAGCAACTAGACTTGTAATGAAACTTGCTTCAGAAAATTACTTAAATTTGAACTTAGTACAGCGAGACTAGCTAACATAAACAATTGATTGTATGTCGTCAAAGGGCAAAATAATTTTTTGACTCGAATTTAGCAAATTTGTCTGCACACTTTATTTGTTTATTATGTAATAATGTGTTTCCCCACTATTATACACTGAAGATTAAACGTATTTTAATGTTTCTTTAAACAGTTCGACTGTTGCACGGATAATTAGAACATAATTTCCAGAACTCTCCCTCCGACCCAATTTCAAGTTACAAGTCGACAGTTGATTCATTTGCAACTGCGGTCCGTTCCCTCATCTAAAGGAAGGAGTTTAATTAAACGGTCCCGGAACTTTTTACTCTAATGTGAGGAAGCTATGTGCCACACTTATTGGCGACTATTTTGTTATTTATTGGACCTTGTATACTCGCTTCCTTTTGTAGAAGTGTTGACCGTGGCCTCTGTTAAAATGTCGCTTGAAGAACAAGTTTTTCATTCTACGTCCACTTATAATTATTAATGTGTAACATTGTGTTGTTGTGTAGGTACCTGAACGCCCGAGGGTGTGAGGCGGTGGGAGACGAGAGTGTGACTGCGCTGGCGCGGGCGTGCCCCAGGCTGAGGTCGCTCGACGTAGGGAAGTGTGATGTGAGCGACGCAGGCCTGCTGGCGCTGGCGGAAGCGTGCCCCTCCCTGAGGAAGCTGTCGCTCAGGCAGTGTGAACTTGTCACCGACAGGGGCATCCAGACTGTCGCTTACTACTGTCGGGGTCTTCAACTTCTCAACATACAAGACTGTCAAATATCTCTCGAAGGTTACAGAGCCGTCAAGAAGTACTGCAAGAGATGCGTCATAGAACATACCAACCCCGGTTTCTTTTGAACTACTTCGTGTAAAATCAACTTTTTTCCAGATGCCATTATGAAGTGAGATAAGAAAGAGAACGTTGTGTCCTTATTAGAACTACCAAGTTGTAGCCTTCTCGGATTCTAGACTTACAATGCGTGTGCAATGCAAAGTGCAGCCTTACAGCGGACAAGCTTGTTACAATACTCAGCAGTCAAAGTGTGATTCCACCGCTTCATATGACGTAGTGGTTTAATTACACGATCCCGTCCCACCTTAACATTACAAAATACCTCATACTGAAATTAAACTCTAATTCTACAAAGATTTCACCTGTCAAATCAGCTCAACATCTTTCGGCAAAATTCCTTGGTACAATTGAAAACATAATCTTTACTACTTAAAAAAAAAAAAAAATAAAATAAAATTAATATAGAAATAGAGCATAATAAAAAAATGCAATATATTTATGTTATTTACTCTAATTAATGTTTATTTTTTTAATAATATATTCCGACTGATTTTCCTAAAAAAGTTGATTAATGGTGTTGCAGGACTGGTGAAATTGGAAATTAAGAGAGGTTATGAACAAAAATGTTTGTATTCGGATTTCATTTTAGTTATTGATTTAGACTTTTAACGGTGAAATTAATTTCCGACATGTTAATTAACAAGTGATGTTATCAGAATTATCCAAATTAAATTCTTTTTTCAAACTAATTTTTTCTTATCTGACTGAAAATAAATGTATAAAATAATTTTTATCGTATAAGTAAAACATAGAATTGCGCTAAAAAAATAACTAAAAGATACAAATTAATAAATAGAATGTCTGTGCCATTACTTTCTACTCTTGTGATAATTTATAAATTACTCATTTCTCAGGACGAGTAATTTATTTTTGATATTATTAATATACTTGACGTTTCCGTGTGCAATAATCCCATATTTTACTTAAGCTCGCACCTTAATTATTATGTTTGCACAATTTTTTCTATAACGATTAAAATTTTTATCGATGTTATCAATTTAAGTTCAAAATGTGATAAGAAAATACGATTATGTAGATAAAAACATAATTATAAAGTCATTTGAGATTTTCCCACCTAAATTTAGTCTTATTAACTTGACAGTACAATAATACAGCTCTGTAGGGGAGGTTGAACCAGCGGTGACGGCGGCCATTGCTAAAATAGTGACGATAAGCTCCCTTCTGCCCTGGGATAGAGTGGGCACAGCCATGTCGATGTATCAGAAACATCCATGTTTCGGATCAAAAACATCCATGTTTCGGATCAAAAACATCCATGTTTCGGATCAAAAACATCCATGTTTGGAGTTTGGATCAAGAAGTGAAAGGGTTATGATAAGGCTGGAAGGGAAGCTCCTCTTCATTGAGCTGAAAGTTTTGACAGACTGATGGTTCCCACCGCCCTCAGACCTGAGGTTTGATTTAGTTTGACTGTTTACAATAAGTTTGTGAGATGCCACAAACTTGTTTCATATTCATTTGAACGTCTTCATCGACTGTTACACAATGTTTTTATCCATAAATCATTGTTTTGTTTTATGTGAACCGATTTAAAAATAAAAAATGTTTTTACGATACATACTACGACTAACTTGTAATTTTATTATGTATATAAATAATGAAATATAATCTAACTACCCTGCTTGGGGTTCTAACTTAAAAGAAAATTGTGAAAAATCATTGTATTTTTGTAAATTTAAGTTGTAAATAATATATATATGTATTTTGAGACGACTAATTATAATGATACTCACAAAATGGATTTATCGGCGTATATTTTGTTGTCGTTAATTATCGTTGATATTTTCCAATTTTTATTTTGAAGTAAATTTTCTTCTTGTATATTTATTATAACAAGTTAAAAGTCTAATAGTTATATAACACGGTTCCCTTCTCATTCCTCAGTATTGTTTGCATCACATTTTAACTTGTCTATTTTATGTTTGGATAATTTAAATGTACCAAGTCCCTTTATTGTTATGTATAATGTTTAAATTTGGGTGTCTTCAGTGANACAGTACAGTATTTACTCTTACTAAGTTAACACGCATACTGATGATGACATTATAAGTCGAAACGCGTCTTTTAATTATTAAAAATTGTGGTGACAATATTATTGTGTTACATTTTATTAACCTCTCTAGTCATAAATATGAAGTGGTACCACAAAATCTCAGTCAAAACAACCAACTAAATGGTTAAAAGGTGATATTTGATCCCTTGAGTCGAGTCGGAGACTCAGTCTCAACTAGACGACTCAATCACTCCTCAAATTTAACTTGGAAATTCTGACGATTTAAAGAAAAAAACTTTTAACCATTTCACAACTTTTTAACCGTTTATTTACCCCTGAAGACACCAAAATTTAATAAATTATGTTTAATCTTTTCATTTTATGATGTAAAATAATAACAGTTATAAAGGTCTTAAAAAACTTAATTGAATGAGCCCTCTAGTAGGTGTGGGTATGAACATAGTCGAGGGGTTACTGTAAATGCACCTGACGATGGCCGACATATTTAACACCCACAATCATATCAAGTGCGTATGTGTAGTGACTGACCAGATTTTGCTCAATTGACCCATTTATGTGGTCTAAATACAAAGAGATAGACCACATAAATGGGTCATTATGTGGTCTATGTATTTGTGTTCAAAAATCATACGTCAATTCAAGCCAACTAAAAGTACATTATAGGAAGTTATTAATATTAGTACACATTTTTATAAAGTCAGTGCTATTTCTCACCTAAATTTACTGTTATACTTTTATTATTTGAATTTAATAAATGTGATAAAGATGTTGTAAAATTCATCTGTAGCAACATTTAGTTTAATATAGTAATATTTCACAATGAATAACTCATATTCTAAGCTTGGAAACTTCTCCACCTCATTACATTTAGTTAATTTCAAGTTTTCCGGTCAAAAATTTAAAAATTTTAAAATAACAGGACTGTCCTGTTCAAAAAGGGACATATGGCCACCCCACTACACCTGCGTCTCCGTCCTATAATTCCAATCACTCTATATCCTAAGTGCTAGAGTGTAAAAGTTTCTTATGTTTATGACCTGGCTCAGTTCTATTACTAAACTCCATGAATCTCTGACCGTAGTGTTGTTATATTCAGTACATTAATGACAACAGTATGATTGAATCTGGTCTGTTGTTTTGTGACAATCTAGAGATTCCCAGAGAGATTGATCTGGCGATTGTTACTCCCAAGTGAATGCAGCTCTGTAGTTTCACTCTTCAAGGTTTATATCACGAGAGTGTTGTTCTATATCACGAGAGTGTTGTTCTATATCACGAGAGTGTTGTTCTATTTGATCTTTGTTGGAAGAACCGACAACGTGATATAACCTTACCGATACCAGTAGCCTGTTTATGCAGTAATCTTCATTTTTTTACACCCTTTATGACCCAACTAAGTAATACATTGAAAATCAAGGGACAACTAGAAAACTTATTACCAATATCAGTAAGTTTGCTCCGAACTCTAGTTTCCTGGTTGCATTCTTAACACTGATCTGATAAACTCTTCCCTTGCCGACTCCATTGTTGACTTTTTATCGCTGTATTTTTCCTTCAGAGCCGATCTTTGCCCGATTGAATTATTTTTTGTTTTGTTATGTTTTAAAATATTTATAAATTAATCCGGCGTGTACTTTATATTTAAACAAACATTATAATATTTTTAAAGGATTTTAAAATAATTGATTGGTAACTATGCTCTAATGTAAATGTATAACTAATCCCCTGTTATGTATAATTAAACCGATTTTGTATAAATTCTATTTTTTTTTTTCTTTCATAAAATGAATTTCTAAGCATTTTATAATATATGTGATTCTAGTATTTTTTGTGTAATTATCTTTTTCTTTTTAATTTTTTGTACAGACTAATTTCTTTTATCGATTCTATTATACAAAAATAATCTTGTAGTTTACTTTTGTGTTATTTTCCTGTATGATATTTTACGATTTGTTGTAAATATTGAAAAAGGAAAACAGTAAATAAGAAAAAGTTTATTTCTACTTTCTTGAACCCCACCTATTACTTAACAAGTTTAAAATGTATGACTACCCAGGGCCGGCGCAAGAGGTTTTGGCGCCCTAGGCAAAACTTTATTTGGCGCCCCCCCCCCATCATTCTAAGCCAACGCTGATCAGTTGATTCAGCCACTGATTTATAGGAAATATAAGAACAAAACAAATAGAACACAATTTATCTAAAATGTATTATTTAATCACTGCTACAATGTAAATAACTTGCTAACACCTGTACAGTTGAAATAGTTGCCAGTCCAACTATTCTCTCTACGGTCATGCGTGACCCCAGTCCACAGGGGGGTCCTAGAGGCCTCCCCCCCCTGGAAAATTTTAGAAAATTGGGTTCAATATGGTGAATTTTGGGTTTTTTTTTTAACAAAAGAACGCAATCACCTAATGTTTGCTTAAAATTGTTTCTGGAGAATTTTTGAAACTTATTAACTAAATCGGTTTTTAGACTAAAAAAAAAAGTTTACCTTAACACTATACTCAGCTATTAATTCTTCCTGATTCATTATGAAATACCTGCACAACGTCCTATACAGCAACTGAACTAGTGAATACACACTCAACTGAGTATGTATTCAAAGAACCATTAAAGGAAGCAAATGAACAAACACAAAATAGTTTAATGTTTGTATCCCACATAAACATGCAAGTGGGAATCCCAGTTTTAAAATGTTAATATCAACTTGACTATTGCTCCATGAACAATAATAATCTATTAGTAAAATTATCACATTATTAGTTTTAAATAGATATGAAAAATAATAAAACAGGAAATGTTCAACCTTATTTTATTTAATTGATATTTTTATAATTTTTATTTGGGGGATCTCCCCCTTTTCCCCATGGATTTGCCTCTGTGATCACTGTGATGAAAAGTTAGATATAATATTAACAATTCTCTAATCAATAAGTTAATTCACGTTAAAATTAAATTATAGATAATAATTATTTGAATTTCAATGCTAAAATTAAATGGGAGAATCAGCTGGAAGTTGTGTATTGAATGGTATTGACAACTGGTGTATTTAAATAATAGATTCTGTATGTGATTTTTAGGTGGGTCTATTTAGGGATAAATTCAAAATAAAACAACCTCCTTCAAATCATCCTTGGCTATATTTCAACCCTTGGGTCGTCCTCAAACCTAATGAAAACTCTGAGTCCTGCACATTAAACAGTCGAATTCTAATATAAACTTTCTTTGGTCACTAAAATATTACCTATTTGGTAACTTATCTCAGATTTACTCTCCACTAACAGTCTTTTTAACCAATTACAATAATAACAACAACAAAATACATAATTAACAATTTAAAAGAATATAAAACAAAAATTTTTTATTAAAGCCTACATTTTATCTTATCAGACTGTGATAATTAAATTTTTTCGTTTTTATTATGTTATATGATATGTGTGAAGATGACATTACATATTTAGACATGAAACAAAAGTTAGTAAATGAAATGTGTGTTAGCACAAAGCTTATTTATGTGTGCTTTATCTAGGGCAACACTGGAGGGAATCATGAGAGTTCATGATTCCCTTGTTTACAGATAAATTAAGGGTTTTTTTATGCTTTACACCCCTTAAAAAGTAAAATTTTGAAAAAGTGTACATAACAACAATGAAAGTACTTTTCATGCCCTGTAAAATTATAAATAATATTTTTTTCTTCTGTTGGGTCAATTAGGGTGATAGATATAATTCAACACATTTAGTGTGAGAACTGGCTACATTTTGCCCCCCTCCGGGGCATAATCATGCATATTCATGTTAATTAATTTCTGATAAAAGTCCTTTTTCAACCAATTTTCCAATTTTCACATATCAAGAGAGGTAGAATGGAAAATTTCACACAAAAATCAGTCAACCGGTGGAAAAGTACTCCTAAGAAGTAAAAGTATTGAAGAAATAGGGACAACAATCTACTTATGAATATAAATAATATGATATATTTCGATCATTGATTTCGAGCCGGAAAATTTGGGCAAAAAAGTTGTCGACAACCCCATACAAACTATATACGTTTTTTTAAAGCCCCCGTCAAATAGATTACGAATATGCCATTATTTTTTCATTTATCACTTTTAAAGTCCAAAAATTGCCAAATATGAACTTTGAGTGGCTTTTTCTCGAAAACTAAAAGTCGTGGAGAGAAAGTTCCAAGAGTACTTTCATCTTGTATTTATATTATTTTTAAGCATGACTAATTTTATAAAGATCGGACAAACTTTATTTTTTCCCAATAAATCGTCAAGCCATGATTTGGTATTGACGATTTTTTGGTATTGACGATTTTTTGGTATTGACGATTTTTTTTGGTATTGTCAACCCTGTGATTTTTTTACCCGAAAATGTCAAAATGATAACAAAATAAATGAGGTATATTCATAAACGTCTCGAAAAGGAGAGTAAAAAATAATGTTTTAAATTTCAACCAACACCTAAGGAACCATTGTCAAAAAAACAGCTATATAGGGGAGACCGGGGCACAGAGGACCTAATAAGGTTTGTGTTCAGATAACTTTAGCATTATTAAATAAAATTGTGTTAAATAAGAACTATTTATTAGAATAAACATTTCTCTAACTGTTCCCCGACTCACAGTTCTTAATTTTAATTATAAGTATTTTATTTTAATTTTTTATGAAAAAAGTCGATTGGTCCTCTGTGCCCTGGTGTAGGGGCACATAGGACCACATCCGTTTATTTATAAAAACAAATTAAATTCTGTATTTTTAGTTTTAGTTTTTATTTTTATTTGGCAATAGCTACAAACAATATTTCCATCGCCTTCTTCAGCCCCTGCGCAAGAACCATATGTCCATTCTTTACAAATTCAAATAACAGCATGGGGTGTACCGCATACCTTTACGGTCCTCTGTGCCCCAAGCCACATGTCATTAAAAAACATTTTACGACAAGATACGCGACAGACAAACAAATTAAAACAATTTACATTATAAACATAAGACCTAAGTTTATCAGATACTGTAAATTTGTTTAAAAATTCTGTATCAAATGAATGTTACATTTAATTATATATAACGTAGATCACTTTCCTTGAAAATTGAAAAAAGTGTATAAAAATTGATCAAACTTAGTTAACTCTGCCAGTGATTGCTCACGTCTGGAAACAAACTAACTCTAATAGATCATACAGATTTCCAGTTTGTAGCGCCACTATACAATAAAAAAACTCAGTGGACCTCTGTGCCCCGGTCTCCCCTTAGGACTTTTTTCAATTTTACCCCCCTAAAAAGTAAAAATATCACAAAACACTACATAAATACATTGAAAGGCCTATTCAAGAGTTTTTCAACGATATACATGAAAGTAGGTGTTGTGTTAAAAAGCACATTTGTACCCGTGTACCAATAGGTACCAAAAATATATTTAAAAAACAAACCATGTATAAGCCCATTATTTAGGCTAATGAATTCTAATAAATT
>KZ653225.1:84531-96577 GCA_001010745.2 Gerris buenoi | reverse complement strand
GATCAAATTTTCTCTTTCGACAATAATAATTTAAAGAAGTACTACTTGTTAAAACACACTGATATTTTGTGGAATAATATAGAATATAAATATAAAACATATTTTACCAGGTTTCTCAGTCGAAATAAAAATAAACTAAGTGAATCACCGAAAGCCTTAATTCTCCCATAACGCAATATTTTAGTTTATATTTGCACACACAACCTCACACTCATATAAATGTATATCGTCATCGCCTACGTGATCAACTTTATCTCATTCAGAACCAAATACGAGAAGTTGTTTTTCATTTTCAATTTAACATTAGTATTAGGAATGAACGTAAACTAATGTAACTACTTCTAAACAGCGTGCAACGACCTATTGCAGCTTATGAAATGTGTTTAAAAATTTATAATTAATTGATTATCAACAATTTTAGCACCTACGTTATTGTTTATTTTCTCATGATATAAAGAAAACAAAAAACTATTGCGTTTGTATGAAAATTTAATTTTGAGAGTTTGATGGATTTACACGTTTTGAGGTCCCCTGAGACCAAAAAAGTAGGTTTTAAAAAATATCTGTCAAGCCTGAACTACTGGATCGATTTTGACGAAATTTGGCATACATGTTTAGAAAAATCATAACCCAAGGTGAGACATTGAGAACTGAATTTTAATCCCAAATGTAGGGGCACTATTCCCCCAAAAAACTCTGAAAACAAATTATTCTCGAAAACAATCCCGACGATTTTTATTATAAAATTCTAAAATGTACTCCATTCAAATATAAATCAAACGATATAAGCCATTTTCCCGGGAAAATTCAGGTTCCGAGATATGGATGAAAATAAATGTCTTTGTTGTAAATCATAAACAAAAGGTAAACAACAACCATTGAAAAGGTAAAAATCGCCATTGTTCCACTCCTAAAATTTAGGGGCTATTTAGATATATTATTCTTCTTCTTCATTATTAATAAACAAATTTTATTGACTGAAATTAGGGCGACTTTGTCGTACCTGGCCCTCTGTTTGTTTTTATCTCCGATTATTTTAAATAACCTTATGTAGTGCTAAATTGTAAAATCAATAAAAAAGATAACTTGTTGTGATGTACTAAAATATTATTTTAAATCAAATTATAATTATTATTAACTACGGGAAACAATCAGAGAAAAATATGCTCCAGCGCCGGGATATTATTATGTATTAATATGTTTTATTTAATAAAGGTATTTTAAAATAAAAAAAAATCCATGGGAGGTACCGAAAAGACAAAGTAACCGTGCCATGGCATATCTACTTGGGATACAGATCTATGAGGGAGCCAGCGTGACCGAGGGTCTTAATGCGCTCGCTCGGCTAGCAATAAGTCGAGGCGACTCGAGGTCGTGGGTTCGATCCCCTCCCATGATACTCTACATTTCATCTATGAATCGCGGACGGAGCAGGGCGAGGGACACCCCCTATGGGGCACTTTTCCCCCACGCTTTGACGCACGCTTTATATAGCTCACTAATGAACACACCACACTCGCTTCGGCGGTGCAATGTACATATGAATGATGTGTGAAGTAGTACGGGGCGTAAAATGGGCCTAAGTGATGGCCTAATTGCTAGGTTCGAATAAGAGGTTGGTCCTACCCGTTCTAGTAGGAGTAGGAAGCACTAGATCACTATAGGTACTACTTGGGAGATAGATAGATATTAATAGAAAACCAAATAAAGAAATAAGTAAAGGCTCGGCATAAAAAGTTTAATTCAATACGGAATAGTGAAATGGGGAGGTATAGATATGTAACCCTCGCGGAGGAAAGAGGAGTGTGGGAAACTTTTTTGGAGATTTTAAGGCAAAATCTTATTTTTATTTTTTAGATCAAATTTTCCCTTTCGACATCAATTATCATAAAATTAAAATAATAAATATCATGTGGCAAAGGTAATAAAAATGTTATTCACTACACTCATTATTAGAAGTTAATAATTAAAAATTGAATAATGATTATATTAAACTCATCTGTACCAAATCTTAGTCTAGTTTAGTAATATCTCGCACAATAAACAACATTAATCAACAATTAACAACTAAGATTTGAAATGTCTCCATCTCATTACGTATATGGAACAAGTTTTTCATTTTACCCAGACCTTATGGGAATTGTCCCATTTTCCGAAAAACGGATCGGAAAGCGACAAGACGCCTTCAAAAAGGTTAAAATAACGGGACAGTCCAGTTCAAAACGGGACTTATGGGCATTAGAGATAACTGAAGTTGAAAGTTTTATGTTACAATAAGGCATGTTAGAAATAACTGGTTTGTCACATAAAATTATAAAATACCTGTTTGTACGAGGTAAACGGACTTATAAAACTATTACACGACCATACAAGGTTATACCTTCACTATTATTAATTTATATGTCATTCTATATTTTCATTTTATAAGTCAATTAATCTATTTTTGGTTAAACATACCTTTTACATCATCACATGAGTGAGTTCGAATCCCAGAGAGGTGAGATATGTTTCACACTGAAGATCTCATCGAATAGATGAGTGAAGTGACTGGAAAATTTATAAAAGCTCGATTATTTATTTGTTTATTCTATTACTTATTTCTTTATTCTTTAACCGGACATTCTTGTTGCGAAAAATAATGTTATTTTTTTTTTAACTTTTCAGTCGACAGTAAGACTGTCCGAATAAACTGTGTACATTTCTAATCCTCGCCTGTGCTTTTTTTTTCTAATGTGTGTTTGCGACTCATCTTAAGAAAGAGGTTCAGATAACCAAATAACATACACTCACACAAAATTACTGAATTGAAACAATTGACCGGTTATAGACTGTTCTAATAGAGCCTTCTTCAGAAAATCTAAACTAGAGAGGCCGGGTTCGATTCTCCGCCGAGGAGGAGTTATTTTTTGAAAATTTGATTAAATGTCCAATAATTATTAAGCATAACCACGAAAATTTGAAACAACTAAAAGAGGGTAAACACTGAGCCAACTAATTATGTAATTGTATAAGAAAATTTAATACAACTTGAATTGGGAAAGATTTTTTAACAAGTAAATTACATACACACATTCATTTTAACAACAAATAATGAATCATAGCCTTGATTCATTATTTGTTGTTCAGAGGACCGTAAAGCGGGATTGTAGTTTATAAATAATAATTAAATATAATATAAGGGGATTATATAATTTACTTGGATAAGAAATTAAGAATGTCCTTTACTATGAATGAAAATACCTTCGTAAAAGAACTATTTATTAATGAAATACCATTGTATATAAGAATCTATTCATATCTTAATATTATGTATTTTTGAATGAAAGAAATAATGAAATAATCTAAGTGTCAGGCAATCAGTCTGATTGGCAGTGTTAAGGTGATCAAGTGCGTAGGATATAAAGGGGGACCTTGATCCACTAAAATGAAAGAAAATTTTCGCAACCATCTCTCTTCGTGTAAGTCGCCCACAGTTAACTTAGGGAGGACAACCACAAACTCGCACCACTTTAGTTACACTTATATCTGGACTTAAGAACTTTAGTCTTGTATCGAACAGTGCACGAGATGGCCGCCCTACACAGTACAGGTACAATACTTGTTATACAACTTATTCAAAGTTTTTATGTATACTTAATCAATAAGTCCATATTATATCTCTGGACAAGACTGAACAAGTTATTTACAATGCTTAACATTGAATTTGTATTTTATTATTTGTATTAAATTTATTTGTACTAAATAATATTTTAACTTCTTATTATTTTTTTTTTTTTATTCTGGGTGTTTAAAAAATTTGTTAAAAATTGAAAAGGTGTGCTTGGCTAATTCTATAAGAAAATAAAGTTTTAGTTTAAAATAAAGATACAGAATGACAAACAAATGCTGTTTTTTAAACTATATCTCAGGAACCATTTGAGATACAATATTCGGCTGTTGTACACATCTTATCGTAAATATCACCTATATTTTGAGCCCTAATTCAATTGTTTAGGGGTTTTGTAAATACTTATCAAAACCCTTATGCCGAGGGTGATGTGTCCGTCTGTCCGTCGCTCTTTGGTTCATATACTGCCCCAAACAGTTTAAGCAAAAGAGCTGAAATTTGAAACACTGGCACCAAATTTGATCCAACCACAGGAAAAATATACAGAATTTAAAAATTAAATATGCCTATGAGCAATTCGCAAAAATGTGATAAAATCAAAAATCTATTTTTTAAAAATTTTCGAGTGGGGTATCAAATGAAAGCTGCTGAATAGTAGGTTACAGATATATTATATACTTTTTTAATTCTTTATTGGTTTTATATGTCAAAATATACACAAAAAGAATTCCCTCCTACCCACTATATAACGGCTGTTCCTGAAATTTCGAAATAATTCATACTAATATCTTGTTGTGGGACGATAAAATTTCCAGGTGCACATTCCCAATTTTTAATTTCGTGCGCGAAAATGTGAAGTAAGCACAACATTTTTTTTATTTTTGAGTGTGGTAACTAATGAAAGCTGCTTAAAAGTAAGATACAAATATATATATATATATGAATTTTAATCCCAAATGTAGGGGCACTATTCCCCCAAAAAACTCTGAAAACAAATTATTCTCGAAAACAATCCCGACGATTTTTATTATAAAATTCTAAAATGTACTCCATTCAAATATAAATCAAACGATATAAGCCATTTTCCCGGGAAAATTCAGGTTCCGAGATATGGATGAAAATAAATGTCTTTGTTGTAAATCATAAACAAAAGGTAAACAACAACCATTGAAAAGGTAAAAATCGCCATTGTTCCACTCCTAAAATTTAGGGGCTATTTAGATATATTATTCTTCTTNTTTTAGCGAATTTCCATTGGAAAAAATTCGCTAATGGAGCCACCCTCATGGCGGGAGTTGGACCCGGGAATGTGGCCAAAATACGTTTCAAAGGCCCCTGATCACGAAAAAATAGGTCTTATAAAACTTTATATATATGTACTAGCATGTTACCCGTCGCAGCTTCGCCTGCGATTTTCCCTAGCCCTTATCCTTCTCTTAATTGTCATTCATACTACCTAGTATGACGTCACAAAGGCGACCGTGAAACTTTAAGTCATTACATTTATTAAAAAAAGGTAACAATTAAAATCGATTTAAGGAAGCGAAAACCCTTACGTCACCCACACCTAGGTTAACTTGCACCTCGTCATCTTAAGTTTACTTGTATAAACCTTCATTTCTAATGGAATCATGTCATACAACCAATGAATTTCTTACTTTTTGGCTGGAAACTGGATAAAGTCAATTCCCTTCATCCTTAATGAAAATATAACAAAAATCTACATAACAACAATTACTTTTCTCTTAAAGAGCTTTTCAACGATATGCATCATGAAGTATCAATAACTTTGACATTTGTACCCCCTTACTCCTGTGTACATTTTAACTTCATAATCTCATGTAGGCAGTGACCTTCACCTTGTTTTGAAGGAAAAGTGTATAAATATTCATCAAATTCGGATGAAACTGTAGATTTGTATAAAAGACACTCTTCTTTTTATATAAGATGTAGCTATATTTTTCCATTTTACCCCCTTCCTAAATGAGATTATGACTACTCTCTCTAAAATCAGAGTTGTATCATACAGATTATAATTGACATAATTCACATTCATTACCTTCGCCCCTGAAGCCTGAAGTCACTTCAGCCATTTCACAGCGACTTATATGTTCCATAATACAAAATAGAAATAGTTTCGCTAGAATCTAATTTAAACTGCATCTCTTTTAAAGAAGCATAATTAATTTGATTTAATTATTCTAACAAAATAAAATCATTGAAGTAACAAAGAACAATAATAATTTGGTAAAAAAAAAAAAAAAAAAACGCGTCATATTGAATTACATTTTACACATACTTTTATTCATTATTTTATAATTGCGTGTCTTAAAAAATAGCGTACGTACATTGTACTTTGATATCATTCATTCATTAAAGTCAGTGCTAATTAGGTGTTAATGTCCTTTATTCATCATCTAATTATACTGAAAGACAGTCGAGGATATCCCTATAATATACGTAATTAATTAATTCTCTTAATGAGTTTATTCAGGCAAGGCTTTGAGTTTGGAAAATAGCTCAGTATGTTAATTTTCAAAGTCTATTCTTCTAATGCAGACGAAAGAATAGTAAGGTCTCATTTCAAAGTTAACATAGCCAAACTATATGTATCTCCTTACACTATCGAATTATGTATATCCACGGATGATACTTGTTCATTATTTCTTAACCTAGTGTTTTCAATTTACATATTAGTTTTCTTAGGTGCATTTAAATTTTATTGAACATTATATCAAAATTTATCATAAAAATAACTTCTTCTCGGCGGGGAATCGAACCCGGCTTCTTTCCGTTTCCGTTTAGCGGTATTATCTCAGGAACAAGATTTTACCCGTGAAAACGACTTACCAATATCGTTACATTAAGTCACTACATTTGAGAATTGTTTTATCAAAATAGTCGGAACCATTTTCTAGAAATAATTTTTTTTTCACGTTTTTGTGGAGTTTTCGGGAGGCAGCTCCTCCAAATTTTGAGCTAAAATTAATTTTTCTATTTCGCCTCGGAGTAATGATTTTTCTGAACATTTATGCCAAATTTCGTCAAAATCGGCCCAGTAATTTATGCTTCAAAACCATTTTTTGGACTCAAGGGACCTCAAAACGAGTAAATTCATCAAAACAAATTTTCATGCCAACATAACCTTCTCTTTATGTTGAGAAAGTAAAATTTTAGAGAATTCAGGTGAACGTAACTGCGGTGACAAGTGGTCATTTTTGAGTGGAGTGTCATTGTAAAAGTATTGAAATTCAGATCACAAATATACATCGCGTTTCCAAAATGGCGGCAATTTCACCTCCAAAAGAACCAAATAAGTGCAAACACTATAAGGATAATTTTATATGAATACCTTGTTTCTCCAAAGTGCGACATTTTGCGGAAAAAAATTAAGCTCTTGCAATGGCTTTAAACATTTTTTTATGTGATTTTTCGAACATTTTCTTAATGGGAATCCGTTTTAGATCAATCTGAATGGATTCCTAAAATTTAACACTTTTTGCGAATTTTTGAGGAAAATTAGGCTACTGCAATGGCTTAAAAATTATTTTAAAGCGAATTTTCAAAAATTTTCCTCATGAACATCCGTTTTACACCATTCTTAATCAATAGCTAAAATTTAACACATTTTTTTATGTATGTGTCTGTACATACATTAGGGTGTGTCGAAAAAAACTTTTTTTGGAAATCTAAAAACATGTAGTGATAAAAACTTGTTACTATGCTAGGAGCGAAAGATCCCAAAATTTGGGCTCATTTGAACAACTTCTAGGTCGCGCCCCGTAGCTTTGAAGTTTGATGTATGTGAAGTTCTTATAAAATAGCGATGTTTTGGTGTTTCGTATTATTTTTTTGGCGTTAAAATATACTATGAGTGTATATATATTTTACTGTTATATATATTTTATAGACATTTAGCGCTTGTGTAAACTACATTGTTTAAATAATTATGTTGTTTAGTTTAGCCGGTATGTGATGACATTATATAATTTTTTCGAAAAAAATAGCAAAAAAATAAATTACGCCGAACTTAGATGCCAAGTTTAGGTAAAAGAAACTTAACATTTTTTCCACTTTTAGTTTATTTCGTAATCGTCATATGTATAGCTTATAAAAATATGTAATTGAAATTGTGATATGTATTAGCATTTTTTTTTTATGAAATTACATACATGGTCATTAAGTGGAAGGAAGCAGTACGTAATAGACTGCCCTAATGCTAAACCACTACCAGTTTACTTATTATTTTTATTTTATAGAAAAACTAATAACATGTTTTCACTAATAATTTAAAAGAGTGTATTTTATACCCCCTCCCTTCCCCCTTGTCGAGAATGGTGGGGGGGGGAGGGGTGCCATACACAGATAGGGGCCCAAATCTGATCTTGGTAATTTTTGTGAAGAAGTTAAAAACAAAACTTATCTATATTATTTCGCTTACCTCTGCATAATATTTTATGTGCAGGTAGAAAGAAACACCGATAAATGAGAACTGCTTATGAATTCCCAAACTAAATTATGGTACCTTGAACCATAATTTACTTTTATTTAATCCCTTGCCCTGTCTACTACCTTACCCTTTAGCCTTTAGGAATTCTAAAGTAGTTAGCTCCACGTTTGTGTTACTATATTCAAAAGTGATAAACAAATATTTATGTTAGCTAGTAAGAGCTGCCATAACTTGCAGCTCAATCGCTTATTATATTATTATTTCTAATAAAAACCATTATTCGGACGCCTTATTGTATTTGCCCCCCCCCCCCTTGTTCTCAATAAGGGGGGAGGGGTATAAAATACACTTTTTTAAATTATTAGTTGAAAACATGTTATTAGTTTTTCTATAAAATCAAAAAAATAAGTAAAATGGTATTGAGGCATTCTATTACGTACTGCTGGATTCCACTTAGTGAAAATATATGTAATTTAATAAAAAATACTTATATCACATTTTTCAATTAAATTTTTTGAATTTTTTATAAGCTGTACATATTATTATGATTACGAAATATACTAAAAATAGAGGAAATATTATGTTGCTTTTACCTAAAATATGCATGTAGCTTCGAAGGAATTTTAATTCCGAATTAATCTACACTCAACGCCATTATTTTCTATTCTTTATTGGTTCCTTAACAAATTATAATATTTAATTACATCACTAAATGTTAGCAAAGCAATTAGTTTTTCTATAAAATAAAAATAATAAGTAAACTGGTAGTGGTTTAGCATTAGGGCAGTCTATTACGTACTGCTTCCTTCCACTTAATGACCATGTATGTAATTTCATAAAAAATACTAATATCACAATTTCAATTACATATTTTTATAAGCTATACATATGACGATTACGAAATAAACTAAAAGTGGAAAAAATATTAAGTTTCTTTTACCTAAACTTGGCATCTAAGTTCGGCGTAATTTATTTTTTTGCTATTTTTTTCGAAAAAATTATATAATGTCATCACATACCGGCTAAACTAAACAACTTAATTATTTAAACAATGTAGTTTACACAAGCGCTAAATGTCTATAAAATATATATAACAGTAAAATATATATACACTCATAATATATTTTAACGCCAAAAAAATAATACGAAACACCAAAACATCGCTATTTTATAAGAACTTCACATACATCAAACGTCAAAGCTATGGGGCGCGACCCAGCAGTTGTTCAAATGAGCCCAAATTTTGGGATCTTTCGTTTCTAGCATAGTAACAAGTTTTTATCACTACATGTTTTTAGATTTCCAAAAAACGTCAAAGCTACGGGGCGCGACCTAGAAGTTGTTCAAATGAGCCCAAATTTTGGGATCTTTCGTTTCTAGCATAGTAACAAGTTTTTATCACTACATGTTTTTAGATTTCCAAAAAAAAAAAAATTCGACCCACCCTAATATACATGTGTCGCTTCAGACGATATCTCACCCGATGCACTTATAAAATCCAAACAAATTTTTAAAATGTCAATAATATCAAAAGAAAGGATGAGTTCATTGGCCAACATATTTGGAGTTCATTTAGGAGTCAAATTTTGACAATTTTGGGTCAAAATTGCATTAAAAACGTGTTTTTCCCATTTTACCCCCCTCTTAAATGAAAATATGACAAAAGCGTACACAACAGTTAATTAATGTACTCTTAAAGAGCTTTTCAACAACATTAATCTTGAAGGGTAAATACTATTTTGACTTTTGTACCCCGTACTCCTGTGTACCAATTGTTTTGGTTTTTTTCACCAATATACAAATAATAAACCAAAATTTTCCTATATTATAAGCCAATAATTCGCAGATTTCATTGAAAAATTGCTCATTAAATCTTGGGGCATGACTGGTATTTTTTTAATACATATTTTTGTAAGAAAGAAAAGCATGCTGGTGTAGCATTTACTAGAACACGATATTATTTTTTATTGATTACTTGTTTATAGGATTACTGGTACTGTTGTGCTCGCTGTTGATCGATGTGTCACATGAGCAGTCTAAGTGGGTTTGGGATGGCAAAACTCGTGCAGCTGCTGATCAAGCTCCAGATCAACAGCCTCAAGTAAAGTAGGTATCCAAATATCAAATACTGTAGAACTTCACTATAACGGCCTAATAGAGGCTGAGGATTGTCCGCTATAAGGAAATTCCGTTATATAACAATTAATTATTTCAAAATAATAATATACAAAAAGGAGTAAAAAGTACAGTTACTAGCTATATTAACGGCATTGTTAACGGCAAATAAAAGAGCCTTAAATATAAATTTAAAAGGCAATGTTTGAAGAATACTTACAAATTACAAACAGAATCTGATGCAGGGTCTTTGGTCGGGCGGCAATCACAGCAAGGCGGAAATTTGTCTCTTTGGTCAGCGGCAAATCGTGGAATTTAATGGAAATGCTCGACTTTTTTTTGTCTGCTATATTAGCAACGCCCACGTCCGCTATTTAGGATCCATATAGTAAAGGTAAAGGGGACTATAATAATAATAATTAGGCATCATAACCGAGCGTTTGTGAGAAACGAAGCGATATAATCATAAGTTCACCGATATAATCTATAAGTAAATATATAAAATTAAAGACTTTATCTGTAGTCTGTAGGTAAAATTATCAAAATTGCAAAAATATTTGGGTACTTTTGATTTCATGCATTACTAAAACCAAAACTGACCTTGACTTTTATACTTTCCCATAAAATACAAAAAAGTACAATTAAGTCAATTAATTTTTATCTATTTAAAGACCAACAAATCTAAACAAACTTTTTTATTGGAATAGATGTAGTTGTCTTTAAAGGAAGTGTAGATAAATAATTAATATTTGGATTTACGATTATTTGACGGAAATGTATTAGTCCGTTGGATTAACACAAACAATGTTGTAAAAGTAATGACTGATTAATTATTGTATCGTCATCAAAAAATACATAATCTATGCAAGTTTCATCTTTGTAGGTCAAACATAGATTCCAAGATTTGTCCCTGGCAAACAATGTTAGCTAATAAAAGCGTGTTTAAAACTGGTTTAATTAGTTGATCAATAAATTGATCAGTTAAGAAGTAATCTTCGAGTTTCATTTACAACCCTATATATTATATCTTTAACCATTACTCTCTCTCAATCTCAAATAGAAACATAGATCTTAACTTAAGTTTAAACCCCTTTAGCTTCAAGGAAACATGTAATTAAGGACTAATTTATACGTTAATCCCTGGGATTAACAAGGTAAACGTTAGTAGGATTAACTGGCGGAGACCCTCGTTCATGTTGAGCTCGCTCTTACCTTACACTAAACTAGACTCTAGGATATGTCTCATATTATATTGTGATCAACTTCCTCTGTAATAAGCTTTAGTTAACACAACAGCCAGTCACTGTTGACCATTTAAAAATAAATAAAAATATGTGTGAGGCTCTCACGCATTAGAAGTGAAACTTAAGTTCTAGAATGCATTACTCCTCTTTCATTTTTTGATGCGAATTTATTATTTCAGGATTAAGAAATGGTTATTTTCTTTAAATTTTGTCAAGTTTAGGGCTCTCTAGACGGCATTGGGATTCTATGACTAAAAATAAGACTTTTTTACTCTTGGAAATTTTTCGCTCCGATCGTTAGTTTGCCGTCTAGAGAGCCCTAAACTTGACAAAATTTAAACTTTAAGTCCATTTTACAGCTAAACTAATGAATTTAGGAAAAAAAAATCAAGAGACAAAAAATGATTATTTAAGCCATAGAATCCAAAACCAATCAAAAATTCATACCTTATGCGTATGAATTTTTTCAGCAGGGCTCAAAATGTGAAAAAATATCAATAATGCATCTTTTTAAGAATGGATTTGCATTCTATGGCTAAAAATAAGAATTTTTTGTTTCTTGATTTTTTTTCCTAAATCCATTAGTTCAGCTGTAAAATGGACTTAAAGTTTCAATTTCAACACATTCAG
>KZ653225.1:49483-70992 GCA_001010745.2 Gerris buenoi | reverse complement strand
AATTATATTATTTAGGGGGGTTTGTTTAATGCATTAAAGAAGATAACAAACTTGTATCACTACCAATTTTACATTCATTTTAATTTAATTTTTTAAAAACACTTACTTTAAAATCAACTATCACATATAATATTTTCAATTATAAGTTAAAAACAAAATATGACTCAAATAAAAGGAAACGGACTAGCACAGCTGAGTTATTGAGTTTAAAACTCCAAACACTAAATTCGTTTGAATCCCAGTTGGAGGGGATTTGGATCATTGATTTACATCAATGATCAGTCACACTCATTTGATTACATTTTGTAGATGTGTTAAGTGAACGATCTTTCTGATCTTTATTGAATTGATGTTGCGTGAGGAGACGTTAAAGAATTACACATTAGGTTTGTTCCAACCACATTGTTGGTTGTTGTTGGAACAAACCTTACATTTTTATTTAACTATATTTATATAGGGTGGTAAAAGAGTTTAGACAAATGCTGCAGCAATTTTAAACCAAAAGCAACTTTTTTCAAGTCTTACTTTTATACTCATTATAGGAAACTGTGGATTTTAAAAGCAGTAACATTAGTTGGGCATATGCAAAGAAAAGCAAACGTACAGAAATTAAGAGCAAGATGCTGAAACCCAATCACACACATAAAATTTCAATTAGAAAGCCTCTTGTGCTTCTTGCTAATAGTTATTTACGCAACAAGGGAGAGAAGTATGTTTTCCTGCTCGAGGTTAGGTTTTCTCCTGAGGCACCGCCGAAGGAGAAATCTTAGCTCCCGAGGCCATAAGGCCGAGGGAGATAACTATAGTATTAGCTCTCAAGGCTTGCCGAGGGAGATAATCCCGAGAGCAGAAATACTTCGATCTATGTTGCGTATTAAATTTTATCTACGACTAGTGCACCGTGGGTAATAGCTATTAAGTTTGTAAATATAAAAATTTTACCTACAAATTCACGTAATTTAAACACCTTAAACTGATATTTAGTTACTTGATATATTAAAATAACAATTTTTATACTAAATATATACGTTTTTAATTTAATTACGTTTAGTTTTTTTTTAATTTAAAGACTCTGTATGATAACCTAAAGTAACCTTCCCGAAAAATTAGTTAACAAAACAGCTAAAAAAACATTCCTACAACATAATAATAAAAATTTACCTAAAAAAAAAAATACCTTTTAAGTTGGTTTGATTGTTTTTTTTACTCCCAAGGGAGGGAAGTAACACTTCCCTCCCTGTTATTAGCAATGTAAAGTCCACTTACAGTGCAAGTCGTAGATAAAAGATATTTCAATCTCTTCAGCTTATATCACAGAACTGAAGAAGAAATTGGAGACAATAAGAGCTTATCAAAGCAGTTCTAAACTTGGTTAAAGGAAAGACCCTCCTTGACTAGAATATAAAGGGAAGTAGTACAATTTACCTCACAATAGCAGCGTTAGGGTTCTATTAACCCACTACTGTAAAATACTAATTATTGCAGCCTACCCAAGGGCACTGTCCTTGCGTTTCTTAGCATGAAACCTAGCATTTTTTTAACACTGAAATAAAAGTGTTAAGTTCAATAAGTTCATGCTTTCTTGTAGCCTTTTTTTAAAATAAGCAAAGAAAAATCTATGCATATCTCTCATTGTTTCGGGATTTTGGATCTTTAAAAAAAAAAGAAAGATTAATAAATTAATTTAAAAAAGAATACAATTAAAAAATTTAATATAAATTACATTCTCTCAGATTAAAACATTCAGTATGAAAGGGGTACCTACTTAAAAATTAACACAGGTTTGATATTATAAAATTAAATAGATTGTTTTTAAGCATCTTCAAATAGAAGTTCCAGCATTTCTTTGTTGGCACAATCGCCTTCTTTGAGGACCTCTGGACCACCCCATTTTATCAAGGTAGGAATACGTTCCAGTTTAAATTTGGGATCCGTCCTATACTGGCATGCCATATCTTTCCACCTGAAATAACAATAAACACTAAGTACACAATACTTGCACATAAAGTAAATAAAATATAAGTCGTTTTATAAAAAATCAAAATACTTACAGTGTTCTCTCAATTCCCACATGAATGAAATTAAAATCATTCTTGAATTTGTTCTCTGTCAGGAATTTATCAATAACAGGTTCAGCTGGAATGATAATAATTTAATTAAAAGAAATAACAATAATAACTTAAATTTTAAAATAATGATAATAAAACTTCAATTATAAGTTTTTACGATACCGGGATCGGTATCGTATTGAATCTAGGTTTCCCTGGACACTTTGGATCCAAAACTGTATACAATCCGTATTTAAACATCATGAAAACACAGTAAATAGGTTGAAACGCGTTTGTGAGTATTAATAAAAAAAAATCGAGGGGACAATATTATTGTGTTACTTACACTTACAACCTCTCTAGTCATAATTATAGATTACCTTTATAAATATCATCCCTAAGCTTATTTGGAGTTGAGATATCCATCTTATAAATTTAAGACACCCTTTGTAGGGCCACAATACCTAGTTTAGATTAATGTATACATTGCAGCTTGATGGGCATAAGATGCAGCAAAGATTAGCTTCATGAATATCATTACTGAGCTTAGATTAATGTATACATTGCAGCTTGATGGGCATAAGATGCAGCAAAGATTAGCTTCATGAATATCATTACTGAGCTTAGATTAATGTATACATTGCAGCTTGATGGGCATAAGATGCAGCAAAGATTAGCTTCATGAATATCATTACTGAGCTTAGATTAATGTATACATTGCAGCTTGATGGGCATAAGATGCAGCAAAGATTAGCTTCATGAATATCATTACTGAGCTTAGATTAATGTATACATTGCAGCTTGATGGGCATAAGATGCAGCAAAGATTAGCTTCATGAATATCATTACTGAGCTTAGATTAATGTATACATTGCAGCTTGATGGGCATAAGATGCAGCAAAGATTAGCTTCATGAATATCATTACTGAGCTTAGATTAATGTATACATTGCAGCTTGATGGGCATAAGATGCAGCAAAGATTAGCTTCATGAATATCATTACTGAGCTTAGATTAATGTATACATTGCAGCTTGATGGGCATAAGATGCAGCAAAGATTAGCTTCATGAATATCATTACTGAGCTTAGATTAATGTATACATTGCAGCTTGATGGGCATAAGATGCAGCAAAGATTAGCTTCATGAATATCATTACTGAGCTTAGATTAATGTATACATTGCAGCTTGATGGGCATAAGATGCAGCAAAGATTAGCTTCATGAATATCATTACTGAGCTTAGATTAATGTATACATTGCAGCTTGATGGGCATAAGATGCAGCAAAGATTAGCTTCATGAATATCATTACTGAGCTTAGATTAATGTATACATTGCAGCTTGATGGGCATAAGATGCAGCAAAGATTAGCTTCATGAATATCATTACTGAGCTTAGATTAATGTATACATTGCAGCTTGATGGGCATAAGATGCAGCAAAGATTAGCTTCATGAATATCATTACTGAGCTTAGATTAATGTATACATTGCAGCTTGATGGGCATAAGATGCAGCAAAGATTAGCTTCATGAATATCATTACTGAGCTTAGATTAATGTATACATTGCAGCTTGATGGGCATAAGATGCAGCAAAGATTAGCTTCATGAATATCATTACTGAGCTTAGATTAATGTATACATTGCAGCTTGATGGGCATAAGATGCAGCAAAGATTAGCTTCATGAATATCATTACTGAGCTTAGATTAATGTATACATTGCAGCTTGATGGGCATAAGATGCAGCAAAGATTAGCTTCATGAATATCATTACTGAGCTTAGATTAATGTATACATTGCAGCTTGATGGGCATAAGATGCAGCAAAGATTAGCTTCATGAATATCATTACTGAGCTTAGATTAATGTATACATTGCAGCTTGATGGGCATAAGATGCAGCAAAGATTAGCTTCATGAATATCATTACTGAGCTTAGATTAATGTATACATTGCAGCTTGATGGGCATAAGATGCAGCAAAGATTAGCTTCATGAATATCATTACTGAGCTTAGATTAATGTATACATTGCAGCTTGATGGGCATAAGATGCAGCAAAGATTAGCTTCATGAATATCATTACTGAGCTTAGATTAATGTATACATTGCAGCTTGATGGGCATAAGATGCAGCAAAGATTAGCTTCATGAATATCATTACTGAGCTTAGATTAATGTATACATTGCAGCTTGATGGGCATAAGATGCAGCAAAGATTAGCTTCATGAATATCATTACTGAGCTTAGATTAATGTATACATTGCAGCTTGATGGGCATAAGATGCAGCAAAGATTAGCTTCATGAATATCATTACTGAGCTTAGATTAATGTATACATTGCAGCTTGATGGGCATAAGATGCAGCAAAGATTAGCTTCATGAATATCATTACTGAGCTTAGATTAATGTATACATTGCAGCTTGATGGGCATAAGATGCAGCAAAGATTAGCTTCATGAATATCATTACTGAGCTTAGATTAATGTATACATTGCAGCTTGATGGGCATAAGATGCAGCAAAGATTAGCTTCATGAATATCATTACTGAGCTTAGATTAATGTATACATTGCAGCTTGATGGGCATAAGATGCAGCAAAGATTAGCTTCATGAATATCATTACTGAGCTTAGATTAATGTATACATTGCAGCTTGATGGGCATAAGATGCAGCAAAGATTAGCTTCATGAATATCATTACTGAGCTTAGATTAATGTATACATTGCAGCTTGATGGGCATAAGATGCAGCAAAGATTAGCTTCATGAATATCATTACTGAGCTTAGATTAATGTATACATTGCAGCTTGATGGGCATAAGATGCAGCAAAGATTAGCTTCATGAATATCATTACTGAGCTTAGATTAATGTATACATTGCAGCTTGATGGGCATAAGATGCAGCAAAGATTAGCTTCATGAATATCATTACTGAGCTTNATATCTAATAAAAGCGACCTAATTATTATCAATTTTGTAAAAGATTAATTATTTTATTTAAGATGTCTTTATTTTGGTTTATAATAATTAAAGAGGATTAGTAGTTCCACGTAATTAGCATTCTTTTAATCTATGATCTTGTTAAACATAATATGTATAAGTAAAGGGAAGAGTTAAGAAAGAGTGCGTGTTTAAAGTTTTAGAGGAGTAGGCTGTGGAGCGTACCCGATGATTCCCGAGTACTTCCGAGTGACTGTCTTCGGGGACTTTTTTTTGTGCTCCCTAACGTCTAGTTGTATATATTGCATCTTGAAGAGCATAAGATGCAGCATAGATTAGCTTCATAGAAATCATTACTGAGCTTAGATTAATGTATACATTGCAGCTTGATGAGCATAGATTAGCTTCATGAAAATCATTACTGAACTTAGATTAATGTATACATTGCAGCTTGAAGAGCATAATATGCAGCATAGATTAGCTTCATGAATATCATTACTGAGCTTAGATTAATGTATACATTGCAGCTTGAAGAGCATAATATGCAGCATAGATTAGCTTCATGAATATCATTACTGAGCTTAGATTAATGTATACATTGCAGCTTGAAGAGCATAAGATGCAGCATAGATTAGCTTCATGGAAATCATCACTGAGCTTAGATTAACATATATGTCAGATTTCAGGGATATTTATTTATCGTTTTCAATTGTACAGCAAGTTAAGGTCGATGTCAGACCGAAAAGACTGGAAGTTGACGTAGTCATCATGAGAACACCGGCAAGAGCTACACATAATTGTTTAATTGTTTCGTTAAATATATAAAGTCGTTCAAGTCTGCGAAATCTGTCTATCCATTCTTAACAATATATATTGCAGCTTGAAGAGCATACGATGCAGCATAGATTAGCTTCATGAAAATCATTACTGAGATTAGATTAATGTATATATTGCATCTTGAAGAGCATAAGATGCAGCATAGATTAGCTTCATGGAAATCATTACTGAGCTTAGATTAATGTATATATTGCAGCTTAAAGAGCATATTATGCAGCATAGATTAAGTCTTGTGAAGATATCATCTGAGCTTAAATTAAATTAAAGAAATCATGTACATGTTCCTTCGTAAGCTAATCTGAAAAACTAGTTTGTTAAAACAAATCAACAGAAGATGCGACGTGTCTTAAGGCAAGATCGATTCCGAGGCAAGTGGTTCACAAAGGGCTTCCACTTGAAATAACGAAATTAAAACGAAGAAAAACTGCAACTTACCCTTCTCGCAATCAGGGCACCAACTAGCTCCGTCGGCATTCTTAGCACCGGAGAATAGAACAAAAACAACTTCGTTCTTCGATTCCAAATCGTTTATAAGGTTTTTGGCGTTGTCGAAGCCTTCAACATCGTGGTGTTTCACCGTCATCTTGGACAATTAAACTAAATAGAAATAATAACTGTTAATGAAACGAATCAATACCTTTAGATAAAGGTAAAGATTTGACAACTCGAGAATATTAAAATGTATATCAAGTAATTAATCACAGATTAGAGGATTACAAATATGATTACAAATTACAAGACACAAGTAAACACTCTTATCTCGGCGCTCTACATAAGCAAAAAGCAAATGCAATGACGTGATTAGTGATTGTAAAAAAACTTAAAATCCCGGCACAGAGAATGCGCCACTAGTAATGAAAATTCAAAAATGTTCTGGAAGAACAAAAATCATTTCTTTTTTTTTATCGAAGTTTTTTTAACGAATTTTCGAGGAAAATTAAACTATTGCAATGGCTTTAAAAAAATTGTAATGGGAATTTTTGAAAATTGTCTCCATGGAAATCTGTTTTAGACAATTCTTAATCGATTCCTGAAATTTATCACATATTTTACTTTCTTGTTATAAAGAGAAAGTATTGTGATAGCGCGAAAATTCTATTTTGATGGATTACACGTTTTGAGGTTCCCTGAGTCCAAAAAAGTTTTGTTTTTTTTAAAAAAAATATCTGTCACAGGGCTGTCCCTAGGGGTTTAGGCGCCCGGGTCAAAGTCATCTGTGGCGCCCCCCCCCCTCGCTATTGCCATTTACCTATTAGTTTAAGATGGGGGGCCTGAAGGCACCCCNTATTAAAATAATGCCTTGTCATCGTGTTCTTAAAGTTTCAAATGTCTAGCTACTCAGGATGTTAGTTAAAATTCGATTGCAAGATTTGTACCGGACAAACAAACAAGAAACCAAGTTAATAAAAACGTAGTAAAAATGTTGGAAACTCGGACGAGTCTCGAATCGCAAACATCGTTACACGATGTCACTATATGAAAAAATTCACTCTACCGCCGCCAAAGAAGTTTAACTTCAAAAAGCATCTATATAATATACGTTTATTTTTCCATATTTGCATAGCTTTCGAAATATTATATTTGCCTATAAATCGGTTTTATAATAATCAGGGTTTTATTTTATAAAAAAGAACAGAGAATAGTAAAACTAAATGTTTGGGGTATAACAAGCAACAAGGGGAATCATTGGATCTAAGTTCAGAATTATTGCAAGCAATAACAATAATAAGAAGCCAACTAAAATCTCAAGGGACCTGTTCCAAGGAATTACCTTCATCAAGATCTACCTTTCTCATTCAATACCTAAATCTTTCTATTCCCAGACCAGTGATTCCGTCCTAACAGTTCTTTCTCCTTTTTACTTCAAATCCTTAAAAAGAAAATCTAGTTTCTGAGAAAATAGCAAAAGCGGGTGGAGAGAGCCTGGGTTTGATTCTCCGCTCAGAAGTTATTTTTATGATGAATTTTGATGAAATGTAGAATGTAGAATAATAATTAAATGAGCATACGAAAACTAATAAATGGAAAACTCTGGGCCAAGTAATTATGAACTCGTCTAAAAGGCCCCCCCATACACGATCAAACATTTTGCGCAATCCTGATGTCGGCCAAATTTAGTTGAACAAAAATCAAAAATCAAAATAAAAAAATCGGACAGTACAATTTATAAGGTTGACAGTAGGATCAGGGGCTAAATGGTGCAGATTCTCCCCCGGTTTTATTAGATCTATAGTAAGGCAAACAAATCGAAAATCACAAAATGGCAACACTGACAATCGGCAAGGTTATTGTATTGGTTATTGGTTATGGTTATTGTTATTGGTCAGGTTGGCGGGTTGGCGTAAGCTAGCATGTAATAATATTTTGATTGTTTTTGCCTTACCTCAGTAAATTTAAACTCTATCGTGAAATATTTTAATCGCCGTTCTTTTTCGTAATTGAGACAGAACATTTTCCTCTGTTCCAACTTTGTCGTATAGTTAGATCAGCGAGTTTATTGCTGTGTTCTTTGGGTCGTTATATTGGACTAAACACCGTTTGGTTGAATTATAGTGTAGTAATAAATAAATACTAGTTAGTTAGTTTATATAAAGTTTTCATGGAGATACCAATGGACGAGGAATTTAAATGCTTTGACGAGACAGTCGCCATTATCTACGGCTCCGACTCTTCAACTTTTCATCCAGGTAACTTTTTTTAAAATACAAAAATATTCGGTTGATCTTTAGAAACCGGGGACCACGCCGTTTGAGGTTAGGTTTGATTTCGCATTGTTTGAGTTGGACCTCTACCTCTACCTTGTCTATATGCAGGAGGGTTGTGTTTCTTCAGAACAGAAAATAAGCGGAGCGGCCATTAAAAATTCTAGGGCAAACAAAGTTGAAATGAAATTTATTTGTGTCATGCTTTTAACAAGCGTATACAAAGAGACGAACAAAGTTAGTTAAACAAAACCCTGTATCAAATCTAACCTCAAACGGCGTGGCCCCCGGTCTATCTAAAGATGTACCAAATATTCCTCCACTTGCTATATCAATATTTTTAGGAAAATTGAAGGGAAAAGTCTTATTTTTTGTGGAGTAGATGTATAGCTCACTCTGACCACGATTCAGGTACAACACCCTTAGAAACAATAGTATTAACTGTGTGTCCCTTAGTCAATATAGTACATCATAAAAGAGGTGCAGTTCAATAACCATTCAAAGTACTCACACATACTATTATAATAGCAATGATTGACCAGTTTCAGCTGTTCTGATGCAGCCTTCTTCAGATAATCTGATGTTTATCAATTGACTTCATAAGTACTTATGACATTTAAGTACTTGTACTTAAATCAAAGTACTTGCCCTTTTTTAAGTCTACTGCACCTCTTCTGTTATAATTCGCTATCACACATTGGAGAAAATACAGGCGTTGATCTTAATACAATACTTTAGAGTGATGCTCCGCCCACTTTTCTAAGCCCCCACTCAAAATTATCCCTTTATCTACTGATCTAACTTTAATATTAAATCCTTCTTCAATTAATTAATCCAAGGATTTATAAATATTAATTTCCTACTCTTATTATGTTGTAGGTCCACCTGAAGAACCATGTGAAGTTGATAGTAAGACGTGGTTTGTAAAAAATGAGCCTATTTCACCTGTCAGGGATGCAACTGATAAAGACCAGGATTCAGGTATCTATAAATCAGTATTGATTGGCTTCCTTTCTCTATTATAATATCTCAGTGCTTTTATGCACTACCTTATTTTTACTGCAAATTGTGGTGTGCATAGAATAATAGCAAAGCGCAGGTTTTAATATAGCTCTGAAAAATGTCTTTCTCATAAAGTATGAGTTATTATTGCCAGAGACTTTAATGTTAACTTCATGTTAGAAGGAAAATGTTTTAAAGAATTTAAAAACTTTCACATAGCTTATAATGTTACTTATACTATTACAGTATGTACTCACCTTACGATAAAAAGCTGGATCTAGAGTTAAATGGTCACAGTTTATAAATTCATTTGTTAATGCTTTAGAGTTAGCCTGCCATTGAAAAATAAAACCATAATATCCAACTAGAAAATTGTTAAAAACAGAGGAAACTGGCATAAAGTTGAGCTTTGTATCATTAAATTACAATGGACGAATTCCCATTGTAAATCGATGGCGGCACACTCACCTGTCAACAGACACTTTCAAGAACTAATCTTTCAAACAAACCCTTAATCTTCATTGGAAGGGTAGAAGAAATTTTAGAATCTTGCTTTTATTTATTTACATTGATAGTGTCAGTATCTTTTCTTATAATATTATTAATTAACAACGTAATTGGTACAAATTTAAATGCTATTAAGCAGGGTTGTTATTTTTATATGTATACTATCTAGTAACAGACATAGCAAGTTCGAGATATGTTTAAGAAAAATTGAGTTGTGTAACGATTTGTTTTCAAGTATGTGCCTCGTTTTTATTTATAATTAAAATAAGAAGTGTTGAAAAGTGATTTATAGTGTTATAAATAAATTAATAACCATTTATTAGAAATATATATCAATTTGTTTTAATAGTATTAAGTTGTATAAATTAACAATTATTTATTTAAAAATCAGCTAATTACTGTGGATAGTTATAGTGTTTTTGATAGAATGCCGAGGTGTTATGGTGTTAGTAGTAGTTAATAGTGACTCGCAATACAGACATAAAGACTACAGGACAAATGTGTATTTTATTCCTTTTCCGAAGCCTCTCAAGTTCAACCTTCGTCCAGTCTGATTCAAACCTATACAGAATAACCATATTTTTATAACTTGTTTTGTACCGAATAGTTTTCAATAATTTCAAATACAAATTTAGCACCGGGTACATCCTCTTCACAAAGAGACATTATTAAAAGTTTATAAAAACAAAATGATACAGAAAAAAAAGTTCACAAACAACAATGACCTAACCCTATCGTATCCAACTCACGGCTTCAAATTGTTCTTAAATAAATACTACAAGCGAAAAAACTAAACCAACACTATTTAACAATTATAAACTAAACAATCATCATACCATTTATTTGCAAATATATACATTCTCTCTATTTTACAATTATGATTAATTCACTCATGCAAATACGCTTCTGCTGTGGTACCTCATAGAGGTTTGAGTAAACTAAACAATAATTAAAGTAAATAAAATTGCTATAAAAGCTGAAAAAATCTAACCGTAACCTACCCTACAAACGGCTTTAAATTGTTCATTTAAATAAATACAATACACGAAAACACTAACTAAAATTAAACTAACACTATTTAACAATTATAAACTAAATAAAAATAACAATAAAAGTAAATAAAATTGCAATTAAAGCTAGAAAAAAATAAGCTAACTCTAACCTAACCCACACACGGTTTTAAATTGTCCTTAAATTAACACAATACACGAAAAAGACTAACTAAAAACTAAACTAACACACTTTAACAATTACAGACTAATTAACAAAAACAATAAATGTAAATAAAATTACAATTAAAGGTGAAAAACAAGTGGTGCCTTTGAAAAAACAGTAGAAAATGTAAGTTTAGTTGAGGTTCTTGCCGCAAGGAGCGCTAAAATGACAGTTTAGTGACGTCACATGGGAATTGGTCCATTGGATAGTGCAGTTAGTAAAGATGACAGAAAAAGTTTACAGACAAAGTACAAAAAAGCTCTGAAAAAAGCAAAAGAACCTTCGATGACAACGTAATTGCAAATTCAGATAACAAATTGAAGACAGCCTGGACAATAAACAACTATGAAATTAATTGTAAGACTGGACCAATAATTTGTTTATCTGCTGATCTTTTAAACTCGCATTTTGTTAACGTACAGGGGTGTAGCTGAAAATTTATAAAACTGTTTGTAGACGATGGTAGCATAATTACTTAACACAAAGGTCTCAAGTGTGTAAAAACAGTCCAAAACTTCTTCATAGAAGAGCTGTAAAACTGGATATATGCAAACAAGCTATCTTTGAACAATAATGAAATCACAACAATGGTATTTCGAGAGATACAGAAAGCTTTAATATCCAGCATTCACTACATTTTTTGGAGTCCTAATTGACCCTTTGTTGATGTGGAAAGAGCACTGTTCTTCACTGCTCAAGAAACTATCTGGCTGGGTATTTCTACTTTTTCTACATCTTCTCAAATATCTACTGACCTCTTAATATCTATGTATTATGCTTTCACAGTAGTTCACGTTGGGTCAATTACAATCGACAAATTGTCACAATTCATTGGGATCACTCAGCTCACACATACACATAGAAAAGCTATAAGAATTATTTTATAAATTGAATACAGAGAAGACTGTAAAGAGTATTTTAAGAATTATAAAATTCTCACTCTTCCCTGCATATATATTCTACAATGCCTGCTATATTTTAAGAGAAACCATTATCTACTCAATAACATAGCTTCGGTACATCATTACAGCACAGACAACCTTCAAATCAGATATTGCGGATTGTTTGAAACTCAAAGTAGCATAAATTTATTGGTGAATACAACTTTTTAATCACCTTCCAAAAAATTAGATCTAATAGTGCATTTCACATCTAGTGTTGAAAGTAACATTTTCCATCTGAGTTTGGAGTTTGCACCCGAACGATAGCATGGGTAGTAAAACTAAGGGAGCAAAGCAAAATTCAGTTTTCGCACGAGTTGCATACCGTTCTACCAGTTGAATTTTTGTTATCATCACTTAAATCCCTCATTGTTTTTCACTAAAAACTTGATAGAAAAAAAAAGTTTCTTTTATTTATAAAAGCAACAAATTAGTTTTGTTAAATGTAAAAACATGCTAATCGTGCGATAGTATACTAGTGGGGAAAAAAAGAAAAATTATGAAACGAACTTGCGCAATGTGTACATCTATGAAAAGAAACTCTACGCATCTGAACAAAGACAAAATGTTTATATTTCGTATCAATCTTAGATAAAAGTGTTTAAACCTAAAATGCTTTTTAATCTTCACATGATTTTTTGGACAGTTCCTATTTTATTAAGTTTTAATTTATTTAACTTAAACTAGTTTTAAAAATTTGTTTTAAGTTTTTGACTTTTATTCTACTCTATAGTTCGGTGATGATAATAAAAATATTGTGTATTCTGTAATTGTATTTTGTTTTGTTACTGCAGGTTTGAAGATGGAATTTGAGCCAAGTTTGAAGATGGAATTTGAGCCGAGTCTGAAGATGATCATTAAAAGGGAAGTAACTTCACCTGTGAGGGATACAACAGAATCAGACCAGAATACAGGTACTCTAAATCAGTATTATCTTTATGGTACAGTCAACGAATGGTTTGTAGGCAGGTGTCCGCCCTGCCCATCACTGATTTTTCGTAAATTTTGTACTTTTGAATAACAAAAATTAAAATCTGTGACAAAGTATTACTTGATGTACTTGATTGAAGTGAGAATTACTTGATATATCATTCTTATAAGAGCTATGGAGAAGACCTATGGATAGTGGATAAATGTGCAATAAAAGTCATGATAATGCTATAGCAAAAACCATGAAGAAGGAACGTTAAGAATAAGGGATTGTACAAGAATATTATAATAACTTGTACCTCACAAGAGGCACCTTTTCTTTACTCTTTAGGGGCCTGGGATTAGTTGTTATTTTTTATCATCGACGTTTGGCTCGTCTATTGTCAGAGAACGTTGACTTAAGAGACTGTTTGGGAAGAGGTTTTCTCACCTGTCTCTTCTTCATCTGCATTGGAAAAGCCACTGAGCATTGCCTTTGGCCACAACATTTAGCCCCATCTCAGCCCTTTAGACACTTGCAGAACCACACAGAATCCCACAGCCCTTCCTGTGGGATTGTCCTCTTCGTTGTGTCTATAAAATTAATTTAATTCCCTTACAATAAGCTTGTCATATTTATTTTATTGTTGCTAACTTTCCTTTTTCTCTCTCTCTCTCTATTATCGTAAAATTTATTTTCTTTTTTCAATTACATAATGAGGGAAATGATCTTGAATCAATACTTTAGTGCCCTTCAAAAATGCTTCTTACTAAGAATCGTATACTTCATCTTGCAAGTTGTAAAACCTATTATAATAGGCCTACATTTATCGTCCTATTTTCTACCGATCCTTCTAATAAAGTCTATGTTATCTGTGGAACACACCACTCCTATCTCTTTCTGCAAAAATAAAATAGTTTTTTCTTCTGCAGCATATCATATCCATTTCCACACATTCTTCTATATGCCTTCATATACGTCTCCTCCTCCTTGTAGCTTTTCCAGCCTTCGCTTTTTTTTAACTATTTAGGTTATTTTTCCAGAATAATTAATGCTAAACTCATTAGGATAGTAAATTTAATTAGTTAATATCTAAGGTACAATCTGCAATAATAACTCTATATCCAAGAGCGGAGGTATCGAGGAAAAACACAAAATTTACCTTATTTAAGGCAATGTGTGTGATCACTTCAGACGAATAAGATATTAAAAGAACTAATAATATAATAAATAGGTGGTCCCAAACTAAGTATAGTAACTCGCACATCACTGAAATAAAGTTCTTCTAAATGAATGTAACACAAGGATATAGCGTGTTAAACAAAAACGATAGAAAATTTAAAATATTTAAATAGCAGATGTCTACTCTTTTAAGGTCAAGACTGAACTCCCTAACTTTATAACTACGTAAGATAAAATTTTTTTTTTTTATTTCACTGCAAAGCCATTGGTTTTGCAGTTTGCAGGCCCCTCAGGAGTGAAGAACAGGTGCCCCTCGTAAGGCACAAGTTATGATAATATTCTTGCTCAATCCCTTATTCTTAGAGTTCCTTATTCATTGTTTTTGTAATAGCATTATCATGACTTTATCTATCCATAGGCCTTCTCCATAGCTCTCTTAAGGTGGTAGGAGGCAAAGTTTATTGAAACACTTGGTGCAAATTTATTCTTTTAAAAAAAAAATCCCATATTCAAAAGTGTGTACCTCCTAATGATAATAGGTACAAAAAAATCAGGTACGTGGGACCTCGGAACTTTTCCTTACTTTAGAGGCCACTAAAGTGGCCTCTACTGCTGCTTCGCAGCAGGAGGGAGCAGCATTAGACTGATTTATTATCATTCTTAAAAAAAAACTTATTTTTAATAACTAAATTTTATTTAATTATTTGAAGTTTGGCGGTAATTTGACAAATGTAAACAAACTTTGATGTCATCAAAATTATCGCACTAATAAATAATTATATTCACTTATAACTTTTAAACTAATTAATAGAATTTCATCAATTTTTTTTAACTGATCCTTAATTTGTTTCCGGTTCCAACGATATGCTTAAGTCAAAAACCTATGTGTAATTTCAAAATTATTAACCGTCAAAGTTTAAAAATTCAAAAATTTATAACTTCAAAATGGCAGCCAATATCAAAATGATATTTGGCGGGCTTGTTTTTCATACAGAGAGGTACATTCGCGCCAAATTTCAACTCGATCAAGACCATTTTCGATTTATTACAATTTTTTTTAATTTTTGCTGACTCAGCAAACTGGGTTCAAGATGGCGGAAAAAGTTGATTTTCCGGGCGGCACAACTACAGGTTAGGACTGATTTTTCTACCAAGTTTTAACTCTCTAGGTTAAATACCTTGGGCACTACGATGATAACACACATACATACGTCATGCTGTAAACCACTCAGGAGGTCTTAAAAACACCTAAAACGGATAATTCCGTTGAAATCTCGAAAAAAAAATTTTTGGTGAAAACAATACTTTTCCTACTATTAGTAGTGAGGAAAAGTAAAAAAGAATAGATTTTATAATGTAGAGAATGTGATCAGCTTTTATTTTAACATAACCACTTTTAGCTAGGGCACACCATTACCCAGATATAGGCAAAAAAACACTACAGAGTTAGAATTGACACTAGGGCTGAGGACTTTTGGAGTAATCATCTCCCAAAAATAAAACAAAAAGTCTGCCTACTACCTCTTTTTGGGCATTAGTTGACTGGACTATTGTTTGGTCTCTTAAGTTAAAATGTCAATGCTTTTATTAACTGTATTGTTAATACTAGAAATAATGCATAGAATAATTGTGTTTTGTGTTGTTATAGCAGGTTTACTGTCAGAATTTGAGCCAAGTCTAAGGATGATAACTAAACCAGAAGTAAGTTCACCTGCCCAGGATTCTCAACATGTTAAGGAGCATGAGCAGAGTCTACCAGGTAACCCTCTAACATTAATCTCTTAAGCTGCCTTATCATTGACCTCTGTGTTGATATTTTGAGTTATTGTTTTCAGTTATATTGTTTAATGTTAAAAACTTAAGCATACTGCTTTAATTTAGTGTGTTCTATTTTGACTTACATTATTTTAATTTCATTACTCTTTCCTTTAAGAAAAATTTTTTCCTTATATTTTTTTACTTTCTCATATTAAGAGAAAGTATTGTGATGGCACGAAAATTCGATTTTGAGATTTTGATGGATTTACACGTTTTGAGGTCCCAAAAAGAGTTTTTAAAAAATGTCTCTCTGTCGTCTGTCTGTGCAGACGCCTGGAGCCTAAACTACTGGGCGTATTTTGACGAAATTTGGCATACATGTTCAGAAAAATCATACCCGAGGCGAAATTGAGAAATGAATTTTAGCTCTAAATTTGGGGGCGCTACCTCCCAAAACTCTGAAAAAACGCGAAAAAAAAATTATTTCTCGAAAACGGTTCCGACGATTTTGATTTAAAAATTCTAAAATATAGTCCATTTAAATATGAATCTAACGATAAAAGCCGTTTTCCCGGGAAAAATCTAGTTCCTGAGAAAATGGATTAAAACGCGGACACAGAGAGCCCGGGTTCATTTCCCCGCCCGGGAGAAGTTATTTTTGTAGTAAATTTTGATGAAATTTTTAGTAATAATCAAATCTACATACAAAATCTAATAAATGGGTAAGTAAATATGGACTATAGTATATGAGAAAGTTTGTCTGAGTTGTCTCGGACCAATTTTTTTGATAAAGCACATGGACATTTTTTTTACATGTTTGTTATGTTCTTATAAGTTCCTTAAAGAAATTACTAACATTAATTTTTTCCCCCTTAATTTTAGTATTAAGAGGATTAATAGCATATTATTCTTATAGCATATTTGGATTCTATGGTAAAAAAAATAAAATAAATAAATAAAAAAATAAAATAATAAAAATTGCTGAAACATTTTTTGATAGCAGATTTGGATTCTATGGTGAAAAATAAGAACATTTTACTACAAACTTTTTTTTTTATCTTTATTATCTTACACCCTATATGAGGAAAAATGGTAGATTTCAGCACCTGGGGGCAAAATTATAAAAAATGGAGGATTTCAGCACCTGGGGGCAAAATTATAAAAAATGGAGGATTTCAGCACCTGGGGGCAAAATTATAAAAAATGGAGGATTTCAGCACCTGGGGGCAAAATTATAAAAAATGGAGGATTTCAGCACCTGGGGGCAAAATTATAAAAAATGGAGGATTTCAGCACCTGGGGGCAAAATTATAAAAAATGGAGGATTTCAGCACCTGGGGGCAAAATTATAAAAAATGGAGGATTTCAGCACCTGGGGGCAAAATTATAAAAAATGGAGGATTTCAGCACCTGGGGGCAAAATTATAAAAAATGGAGGATTTCAGCACCTGGGGGCAAAATTATAAAAAATGGAGGATTTCAGCACCTGGGGGCAAAATTATAAAAAATGGAGGATTTCAGCACCTGGGGGCAAAATTATAAAAAATGGAGGATTTCAGCACCTGGGGGCAAAATTATAAAAAATGGAGGATTTCAGCACCTGGGGGCAAAATTATAAAAAATGGAGGATTTCAGCACCTGGGGGCAAAATTATAAAAAATGGAGGATTTCAGCACCTGGGGGCAAAATTATAAAAAATGGAGGATTTCAGCACCTGGGGGCAAAATTATAAAAAATGGAGGATTTCAGCACCTGGGGGCAAAATTATAAAAAATGGAGGATTTCAGCACCTGGGGGCAAAATTATAAAAAATGGAGGATTTCAGCACCTGGGGGCAAAATTATAAAAAATGGAGGATTTCAGCACCTGGGGGCAAAATTATAAAAAATGGAGGATTTCAGCACCTGGGGGCAAAATTATAAAAAATGGAGGATTTCAGCACCTGGGGGCAAAATTATAAAAAATGGAGGATTTCAGCACCTGGGGGCAAAATTATAAAAANGGGGGGGGGGGGGGGGTGAATTTTTTTATCTTGGGCGGGCGCTAACAGAGCTAGCTAAAACACTGCTTGTTAGGAAAGCAACACTTATGAAAAAAATATCAAGTATAAAGATGCCAAGTCAAAAATTCAACCTCACTTTAAACTTTGGTACCCTTGGGGGTCTGGCTATTTGGTACCCTGTGATCACAGGGTCCCTGTTCCAGGTATGGCAGAGAAATTGGGAACTACAAGAAATTTACTTCTCAAGATAGACAAGCACTCAACCATCAAGTTTTTCACTGGTATTTAAATTCAAGTCTTCAAAGAGTTAGGCGGCTATTCACATTGAATGCCGAGCGAGACCGAGCGTTTTCGGTTGCTGAGAACGCTTTGTATACGGTTGTACGGGGACTAGTAGATAATCGGCCTGTCGGCTGGGTCTCGCGTGCAGTGTGAATACAAAAACGCTCGGCTCGGTCTCACCTGCAGTGTGAAAGCCGCCTTATGTTTCTAAATCAACACCTAGTCCTTTACCTTGGCCCAACACTTCAACACTTTTGAATCTCGGATATTATTTAAATTCATGTTTTATTACAAATGAATTGTTTTTTAACATAATATTTTAATATACTTGTGTTGCTTTTAGGTCTGGCTAATAAAAAGGCGTCAAGGAGTGACCAAACTATGCAGAGCTCTATTTGTCCACATACTGCACAGCTGAAATCTGATCTGGAGATCCATGTACACTCTGAACACAAGGAATTAAATGCCACTCAGATTCCACTCCGTGAATACAATGCCAGTCTCAAGGATAATCTGAAAAACCATACTGACACGTTACATAATACAATAAGGGCATTTCAATGTGCTCACTGTAAGTACAAAGCCAAAACCAAGTATAATCTGAAAAGACATATAGACTCAGTACATAAACAATTAAGGGCATTTCAGTGCCCTCACTGTGAGCATAAAACTAAGTGGAAGGGTCGTCTAAATAGACATATTGAATTGGTACATGAGAAAATAAGAACCTTTCAGTGCCCTAATTGTGAGTATACAACTAACAGGAGATATAGTCTGAAAAGTCATATTGACTCGGTACATGAGAAAATAAGAAACTTTCAGTGCCCTCACTGTGAGTTTAAAACTAGCTCGAGTAGTACTTTGAATAGACATATTCAATCGGTACATACAAAAATAAAGGCATTTCAATGTGCTCACTGTAAATTCAAAAGCAACCTGAAGACATATCTGAAAATTCATATTGTCGCAGTACATTTAAAAATAAAGGCATTTCAGTGCCCTCACTGTGAGCATAAAACTAGCTCGAGTAGTAGTTTGAATAGACATATTCAATCGGTACATACAAAAATAAAGGCATTTCAGTGCCCTAACTGTGAGCATAAAACCAACAGGAGGAGTTCCCTGAAAAGTCATATTGATTCGGTACATAAAAAATTAAGGGCATTTCAGTGCCCTCACTGTGAGCTTAAAACCAACTTGAGGAGTTACCTGAAAAATCATATTGATTCAGTCCATGAGAAAAAAAGGGCCTTTCAGTGCCCTCACTGTGAGTATAAAACTAACTGGAGGGATTGTCTGAAAAATCATATTGACTCGCTACATGAGAAAATAAGGGCCTTTCAGTGCCCTAATTGTGAGTATAAGACCAACTTGAGAAGGTACCTGAAAAATCATATTATTTCGGTACATGAGAAAATATATGCATTTCAATGTGCTTACTGTAAATTTAAAAGCAACCAGAAGAGTAATCTGAAAAGTCATATTGATGCAGTACATTTAAAAATAAGGAAATTTCAGTGCCCTCACTGTGAGCATAAAACCAACTGGAGGTTTAAGCTGAAAAATCATATTAATTCGGTACATGAGAAAATACAGCCATTTCAATGTGCTCGCTGCAAATTCAAAACCAACCAGAAGAGTTGGCTGAAAAATCATATCGTCGCAGTACATTTAAAAACAAGGGCATTTCAGTGCCCTCACTGTGAGCATAAAACTAACTATAAGAGTCTTCTGAATAAACATATTGAATGTGTACATGAGAAAATAAGGGCCTTTCAGTGCCCTAACTGTGAGTATAAGACCAACTTGAGAAGGAATCTGAAAAATCATATTAATTCGGTACATGAGAAAATAAGGCCATTTCAATGTGCTATCTGTAAATTCAAAAGTAACCAGAAGAGTGATCTGAAATATCATATTGTCTCAGTACATTTAAAACTAAGGGCATTTCAGTGCCCTCACTGTGAGCATAAAACTAACAACAAGAGTCATCTGAATAGACATGTTGAATCGGTACATAAAAAAATTAAGACATTTTTATGTGATCACTGTATATTCAAAAGCAACCAGAAGAGTGATCTGAAAAAGCATATCGTTGCAGTACATTTAAAAACAAGGGCATTTTAGTGCCCTCACTGTGAGCATAAAACTAACTTGAGGAGTTACCTGAAAAATCATATTGATTCAGTCCATGAGAAAAAAAAGGGCCTTTCAGTGCCCTCACTGTGAGTATAAAACTAACTGGAGGGATTGTCTGAAAAATCATATTGTCGCAGTACATTTAAAAATAAGAGACTTACTGTGAGCATAAAACTAACTGGAGGAGTTGTCCGAAGAGACATATTAAATCGGTACATGAGAAAATAAAGACATATTTGGTTTTCTAACGTTCTCCCTAGAAGTAAGTACAACACTGCTGCATAATAACCAGTTATAGCAGTAAAGCTGTCAAGTCCAAATGAAAGCCAGTTTTCTTATTTTCCTTTTTAGGGTCTGGGTAGAGTTTATTGCCCCAAAGCTTACCGAAAGGAACAGGAAGAGAGAAAAATATATTATGTGTCCGAATTAAAATATTCTGGACTTAAATCGGTTTCAGACATCAGAGAAGATATTTGGTTTCTTGCAAACCGACATTTCTTAAAAACTACGGCTACGAGAACTAGCTTGTTAGATATTAATTAAGAAAACAGATAATATTAAGTGAAAAACTTATGTACTCGTTTGTTTGTAGTTACAAAACACGAATGTCGAACTTTGAAATAAATCAAAATATTAAAAATATAAAATTAAAAACAGTGCTGCCGCATACCTCCCCCTCGAGTGACTTCGTACTGTCACGACTTATCTTCCGGGGAGAATGTGACTTTTTTCTTTTTGATCTCCGGGACATCTGTACTATGCGGCAGGTAAGCAGGCTTGAGCCGGTCGATTGATAACCATTTTGTGGCTCGAGATACTTCTATCAGAAACGTTTTGGTACCTCGTTTGATTACCTTGTAAGGTCCTTCATATGGTGGTTGCAATGGTTTCCTTACAGCGTCTACACGAATAAAAACATGAGTACAAGTGTTGAGATCAGGGTGTATGTAGATCTTGTGAGATCCGTGATGTTGCGCTGGACGTCGTATTGTAGACATGTAAGTTTTTAACTTCTCAACGAATTCTTCCTTGTCGGGATTCTGAGTAG
>KZ653225.1:29438-42680 GCA_001010745.2 Gerris buenoi | reverse complement strand
TGTGCTCTTTTTACTCAATTAAAAGCTTTTTTAACTGTTTTTAACCTTATCACATATCAGTAACATCATTAATAAGCCAATAAATGTATACATTATAGATGATAAAACACATAATTGATTAAAAAATAATAATAAAGTAAAATAGCACTGATAAAACCCAGTCGTACATTCAATATTATGAGCCAGCTAACCTAAAAACACACACTTTTTTACGTAAGTGACGTCACACTTCCCCGGCGTATAAGGTAGCCTCAGTTAAGTGGCGACAGACACAAGTTAAGAAACAGTGTTGCGTGGGGTTAAGAAAAGAAGATACAAGATTAGAAGATGACCTCGACGGAAGTTCTTGGTTGGCCTTGGCTGTACTGGACATAGGACTATTATAAAAAAATAAAAATAAACACAGACACTCGATAACATTTCTCACTCTCACCACAAACTACACTCAAACATCACCCTAATTTTATTATCTCTAGCCTTAATGATAAGATGACATCTAAATTTATAACTGATAATGTAAACGCGATCAATTGTTATTGTCATTCTCATTTCAAGATATACCTGTGAATTACAGATTTACGGTATTCGATCCTACAGCATCGATCAACTCGACTTTGCCTAGTTTTTTTTTTTTGTTATCAATAGTGAAATAGTGTGTTACTTGAATCTAGTTGATGAATAAATAATACAGAAATATCTTTGTAATATAAATAACAAAAATATTTGCTGACAACGACTCTAAATTTATTTCATTTGTCAAACACATCGATTGGTAGCAGTACATCATTGATCCGACAGGTAAATTAGAGATTTTTTTTTTTTTTTTTATGCATACAAATATATTTCTTGGATATAAATCCTTAAGATTTCATTAAAAATTCAATTTAAAGGGTAAATTGCTATAATTTCAATCAGTATTTCCTAACTTTGATCCTTAGTAGTAATTTTAATTTATAGTGGTAATAATTTTATTTTTATTTTCCAAGAGAGACTCATTATACATTTCAATTTTTTTTATTCCATATAATATTTAGGTATTTCTATATTATATTTAGGTTCCATTGTTAGATCAGTTGGTTGTTTATTTTAGACTAATAATTTGTGGTACTTTCACTTTTATTTTTAAAATTTTAGGAATAATTGGTCACTCAAAAGTGAAGTGATTGTATGTTTCACTGTTCATTTTTATTATCTGTCAACATTGAAATGGCCTACATTGATTTTAATTAACTCTAGAACTCTTTATGAAATTACAAAAATTACACAGTTTTGTTCTTTTATGCATCTTAAAGAGATGCAGAATGTTTTAGAAACATTATGCATCATACACAACTTCTACAATCCGACCACTACATTACTTTGCCCAAGTCCAAGTTATTACCTAGGTGTGCAATGCAGTATAATGATGACCTTATGATTACGGGTCGTAACGTCTCTTAATCAATATGGATTATTGTTTTAATTTTCTCTCCTAAAGATCCATCAACAATAATATATAANAACTATAAGAGTCTTCTGAATAAACATATTGAATGTGTACATGAGAAAATAAGGGCCTTTCAGTGCCCTAACTGTGAGTATAAGACCAACTTGAGAAGGAATCTGAAAAATCATATTAATTCGGTACATGAGAAAATAAGGCCATTTCAATGTGCTATCTGTAAATTCAAAAGTAACCAGAAGAGTGATCTGAAATATCATATTGTCTCAGTACATTTAAAACTAAGGGCATTTCAGTGCCCTCACTGTGAGCACAAAACTAACTATAAGAGTCATCTGAATAGACATGTTGAATCGGTACATAAAAAAATTAAGACATTTCAATGTGATCACTGTATATTCAAAAGCAACCAGAAGAGTGATCTGAAAAAGCATATCGTTGCAGTACATTTAAAAACAAGGGCATTTTAGTGCCCTCACTGTGAGCATAAAACTAACTTGAGGAGTTACCTGAAAAATCATATTGATTCAGTCCATGAGAAAAAAAAGGGCCTTTCAGTGCCCTCACTGTGAGTATAAAACTAACTGGAGGGATTGTCTGAAAAATCATATTGTCGCAGTACATTTAAAAATAAGAGACTTACTGTGAGCATAAAACTAACTGGAGGAGTTGTCCGAAGAGACATATTAAATCGGTACATGAGAAAATAAAGACATATTTGGTTTTCTAACGTTCTCCCTAGAAGTAAGTACAACACTGCTGCATAATAACCAGTTATAGCAGTAAAGCTGTCAAGTCCAAATGAAAGCCAGTTTTCTTATTTTCCTTTTTAGGGTCTGGGTAGAGTTTATTGCCCCAAAGCTTACCGAAAGGAACAGGAAGAGAGAAAAATATATTATGTGTCCGAATTAAAATATTCTGGACTTAAATCGGTTTCAGACATCAGAGAAGATATTTGGTTTCTTGCAAACCGACATTTCTTAAAAACTATGTGTCCGAATTTATTAAAATTTGGTTGGTAAAACTGAAATGAATGAGACAATAACAGCACATAAAACAAAACAAAAGTAAAGTACATAATAGGGCGTGGGGTAGCTATGTGCTACACTGATAGGATGTCTATTTTATATTAGATTTAAGAAAAAAACACTTTATTTCTTTAGAAAATTAAATTTGTTGATTAAAATTATACAGTTTTATTTTAGTAGTTTTTCTTGACTGAGTTATTCTTAGACTTGTGTATTGTAAATATTTAAACAAATAAATAGAGGATTGATGATAGCTTCAAAATACTGATTATTATGTGCCAATAACATTATGTTGTGTGGCAGTCAATGTTCATATGCATATTATAATATAATATGCATATGAACATTGACTGTAATATATTATATTAAGAGGTTGCCCTTNCATATGTATGTACTTTTTTGAGACTTCTTCCCAGGTACTCTCACATACCAGATGTGTACCCCCGCAGACAATAACCAACAGATATATCCAGGGGTGCCCATCCCCCTAAGGCCTATGGCACAAACCCCCAAAAACTGCCTGAATCACTTGGAATATTTATAAAATCCCCCCCCCCTCCCCAACGTCTGACAAATACCCCAAAATTGGATCCCCCCAAACTACTACTACACTATTATTTTAATACCTAAAAATAAATCTAAATATTTTTTGACAGCGACTGAAAACTAATTTCTTTAAGAGTTCTTCCTACAGAAATTTCCATAGAACATAAAATATTTGTAGCTTTTACTGCAATTTTGGTTAAATAGATTTATTATGATAAAATAAAAGTAGAATTTTGAAATCTATTTAGAAGCCCCATCATCCTCCGCCCCATATAGAGCTAGCAAAAAGTTTATACCCTATACAATCCACAGAATTGATCTTATATTGTACCCAAAACCCAATAAAATCTGTTCAGCCATTTGGATGTGATAGACGCACAGACATAACATTATCTGAACTTAAATTCATTATCAGGACTACTCATTTAGTGTTAATTCAAAATTTGATCCCAATCGGATAAATGTATAGACACCACTCCTATCTTATATATATGTATTTAAGATTTTTTTTGTTCTCTTATCATTAATTTATTGAATGTATGTGTGTTTTTTATTATGTGGTTTAACAAACTTAGTAAAAGAATTTTAAAATTGGAACAATTGCCATCCAGGTTAATTTAAATGTATTGTTTGAGTCTATTGTTTTTTTTTATAGTTCACAGGTTGAAATTCACCAAGTTTGGATGGCTTAGATTGCGATGAAGGATGTTTTTTTTCTGGATCTCACTGTCTTTCCAGCCCTCAACCTTTAACTGTTTTAAACTTTCTTATCCCTTCATTTAATAGAAGTTATGTTGATTTAATAATTTCTTAGTATGGAAGACTCTGATTTATCCTATTCTTACCATGCGGGTTTCCGAATGAAACAACGGCGGATCCCTACTACTGATGTACAACATGCTGTACAAACAGGTAATAAAGTGAACTACGGTTTTGATAATAGTACTAATGTGCACTATGACGCTAATTGTAAAGTAGTTGAGTCAAACAATCGTGTGATAACTGTCGTTCCAAACAAGAGAAACACTAGGTTCGATATTTTAAGAAATAATAAAACCAGTGTAGAAAAGTTAAAGTATCAGGCTGAAGTGAGAAATAATGATCATGCTATGGGTGATTTAGCAGAGTTATATCTCTCTGGTGAATTTGGAGAGAAAGATGTTAAAAAAGCTTACGAATTGTTCCTTTGTGCTTCTGAACGAGGAAACAGTCATGCCATGTGTAAAATTTCACAATTATTTGAAAGTGGGGAACTTGGAAAACCCGATAAAGAAATGGCTCAGGAATGGATGATGAAAGCCGCAGATCATGGAAATACTTACGCTCTAGCCGTGACAGGTCAGAGACTCCTTAGTGAAAACAGCCAATATAAACTCGAAAGAAAAGTTTCCGATTCATCAGATAAAACTAAAATCCTGTATTATCTGGAAAAGGCCGCATCCAAAGGTAGTTCAAGGGCATTGTGGACTCTAGGTAACATTTATGAACGTGGATTGCTAGGAACTAAAGACATAAATAAAGCTATAGAGCTCTATTCAAATGCTGCAAAAACCGGCAGCCCTGCATCTGTTGAGTCTTTGACCAGTTTTTGCAAGAAATGTCTCTTTAGTTGTGAAAAGCTGGAAAATATTTTGAACGGTTTGGTCGGATATTTAGCCAAATCAAGCATAGGCATGTTGCGTCAAATAGGCATCAGTCAAATTATTGGTGAAGTAGGTTTTAGTAGAAGTAGAGGTTTAAACATGGTGGAAGCTTCTGTGCTTAATCTTAAAACTCACGAGGACGCCATACAGAATCTAATTGTGTGTTATAAAAAAGGTATAGCTTGTGATGCAGACCTGCGATTGTGTCAGTATTGGTATAATGAGTTGTATTCATTGTATAAAACCTCATCCGAGCAAGGCAATGTGAGTTCTTTGTGGAAAATGGGGAAATTTCATTTGCATGGCCATGTTGGCCATATTGATCTAGACGAAGCTGAGTCTTGCTTTAAGAAAGCCATTTCTCTTTCAAACAATCTGAAATACAAAATTTATTTAGGCGATATGTATTGTGAAGGTTTTTTAGGTGACAGGGACGTTAAAATGGGGGAAGAATTAATAAAAGAAGCTCTAGAAATCAAAGAGCAAAAGGCTTTGCAAAATAATTTTGATGAATGCTACTCTCTAGGCTTAATCTACAGTGATAGCGATTATACTTTTGCAAGTTATGAAAAAGCCCACTACTGGTTTCATAAGGCTGCTGCTGCTGGTGTAGAGGATGCAGAATTTTCATTAGCGGAGTTGTACTTAGATAAAAAATCAGGATACACCGATATTCAGGAAGGTTTGAAAATAATTAAAAAATTAATTTCAAGTGGAAGTTCATCAACATGCCTTAAAGGTTTCTCGTGTCTATCAGATAGTTTAACTTTTGAAGATGATGAATATATTTCTTGGTTAAAAGAGAACTCAGAATTAAAATTGAGCCAAGCACAAGGTGGTGAAACTATACTAAATAAGGAATATATCTTGAAAAGAAGAAGTCTTACAATACTAGCTGAAGGCTACCGTACAGGTGAACTTGGAGGTAAGAAAGACATTCAAATGGCTTCTCAATGCTGGTATAAATTGTTTGATGAATTTAAAATACACCAATATATGATTAGTCTCATTGAAACATGTCATCGTGGTGAGTTACCCAATGAGTTACACAGTATTGTTAAGGAGTGGGTGATAAAAGTACCAACTTGGCTTGAAGAATCTACTGACTATAAAATTTTTTTTGAGTTATGCTTAATTCAAAAGAAGGTTTTTTACTATGGTATAGGAGTCTCCATAGATTTATTAGAATCTGCAAAATATAAATGTATTAGAAATTTGCATAGACTTCCTCAAGAAAAAATTACCAGTGAAAATTTATTAGATTTGCTTCCTGAAGATTATTCTTCGGTTATCGATGAACTTAAGTCAGTGGGCATCACTGTAATAATTTGCAGATTAGCTGAAAAGTTTAAGACAACTTCATTAATTTTATATAAAATATTATCGAGAATGCTAGGCGATGTCTTCTACGGAGGTTACATCGATGAGAAGGATATCGACAAGGCTATATATTGGTATTCTGAAGCTTCTTTGTTAAACAATGCTAGAGCATCTTTTACATTGGCCCAGATTTACCGATCTACTTCCAAAAAGAACTTGTATAAATCATTGAAGTATTATAAATTGGCTGTAAAACAGGGATGTGAATCGGCTGTGAAAGAACTTATCAGTTTTATTGAGGAAAATCCAATGTTTAAGACTCACTTACCTTTCCTTGATAATTACACACATAAAAGTTCTATTCCTCGACACTTTATTCTGCAAACTCCTCCTTTTAAAAATTTAACTAAGTACCCGTCTAATTCAACTGAAATGTACGAACTTGCCATGACATATTTGAGTGACGTTCACACTTCTAAGGAAAATCTGAACAATGCGGTTTATTGGTTGAGACAAAATTCATCAAATCTTAACTCGAAGGTGGAACTTTTCTTAATTTATAGTTCTGGTATGTTAGGAGAAAATGTTAAACCGGTTGCCGATAAAATAAAAATTGACATAATTGAATTCTGTAAAACAAAATTTTCTAATGTTAAAACACAATCTGAGGAAAGTGAGCCAGATGTTAAGGCTGGGTTAGAATCTTTAGCCTCTACTTTAGAATCGTTAAAGAAATTATCTGACGATAGTCTATTCCATGATATTATAATAAAATTGGAAAAATGTGTAGGTTGTGAAGAAATTTCCATTATTATTTTAAATGAAGTTATAGCTATTTGTAATGAAGTTATTGACAAGAGTGAGTGTCACATGTTAGTCAAAGAAGGTTACAGCCCAAATTTAATTGTGAATATATGAAGATAATTATTTACTAATGTGTTCATTGACGTTGATTTTATGTTGAAACTTAAAAATCGAGATAAGTTAAGAGCTAGGGTTGCCGTTCAGACATTCCCCTAAGTGGTTCTGGGTTAACCATTAACAAAACAAAAAACTAGAGCCCTAAACAACCACCTGTGCCGCTAAGCTATAGGAAATTTTAACTAAAATAATGACAGCAATATATGTATTTAAGTATATCCATCTTAGGTTTTATTTATGTAATTTATTTGTTTTTAAGTCTCTTCTTAATAACTGTATTAAATTAAAATAGAGTAAGTATTAAGAGTATAAGAAAAATAACTGTAAATCTAAAAAATTTACATGAATGTATGAATTTCTAATACATAAAATACTACATTACAATAAAGCTAGAAAAATTATATGTTTAACTAATGTGTAAATGTAGCTTTACTGATACATAGACATCAAGATAAAATATAAGTATTGTAATAAATTTAAGTACCTATTCATTTTCAAATTTTGACAGCAGACAAACTTTTTAAAAGTGCCTGTGTGGATTTTTGTTAATAAAGCTAAACATATTAGATTACATCCAATAGTACAAACGTATTTATACTGAAATAATGGAGAGTATGAGATGATTAGGAAATTATGAAGGGAAGAAAAAAAAGAAGCATCTAAACCTAGGCTCTCACAGAGATTCCTTAGAGTTCTCTAGATTACAAAATTTATACTGTCCCTAAACTATGATATTTGCTAAACTCTTACCAAAAAACTTCTTCTATACGAGTCTGCAAGACAGTGAGACATTTTTATGGTTGTACAGACTATGTTTTTTGGTAACGCTTTAAAGTGTTGTTTTTCGGTTACGGTTGTGTAATGCTTTTTGGTGAAGTTTTTTTGGTAACGCTTTTTCGAGTTTAAGTGCCAAAGTAAAGGCATAAAAATGTCAAAAAAAATTCGAGCTTGCAGATTCTTGAGTTTGAAAATTAGGAATTAAATCGAACATATGTTGTGCATGAAGAAAGAAAGTACTTTTCTTCTTTTTCAGTCTATTAAGAAGTAATCTTTTAGCTTCTTCACCCATATTTTATAATAAATGCAAATAATTCCAAGATAAAAAGAACTTTTTATATACTACGTTTTTTAATTCAATTAATTAATTTTTTATTTACTTGGTTTACTTATTCTTTTTTGCTGTCATTCAATGTTTACCTCTAAAAAAAAATCTTAATTTTGAAATCTGTCGAAATGAAGGATTGTAAATATTGGGGATATGACAAAACAAATAAAATAACATGCGGATTTTTTCCGAACTAACTTTCCATGCAGCAAATTTGGTGAAAACTAATTAAATTCTGCTGAAAAATTACTAAAAGCATTAAAATAATGCATTGTCATCGTGTTCTGAGCTGCTCTGAAAGTTTCAAATGTCTAGNTTAATTTTGTTTACATTTAAGTTTGTTAGGAGTTGCTCTTGAGCCCAGTCCATTTCCTTGTCAAATAATTGTGAATGCTGCCAAGTTGTAGATCGGGCAGAGCATTAGGAAATGATTTAGAACTTTATATAGCTGCAAGTTGCATATCGAACTTCTGAGCTGCTCTGAAAGTTTCAAATGTCTAGTTACTCAGGATGTTAGTTAAAATTTGATTGCAAGATTTGTACCGGACAAACAAACAAAAAACATACAAACAAGAAACCAAGTTAATAAAAACGTAGTAAAAATTATAATATAACAAAAATAAAAATAAAAATGTATGTAAGTTTATTAGAAATAAAATTCTAAGGGTTGTGGTGTTTGACTGGTGAAAATCGGAGCAGTAGATCAGAAGTTGGGGGGGGGGGGCGCTGGGACGCGAGCGACTACTGGAAGGGTAGCGAGAAGCGTGTGAGACGTGGGGCAGGTAGACGATCAGGAGGTTTGATTGCACACCTCCTATATCCTCTTAACTCCCTGTTTAAACGTGTAATTTTTTTTGCGCTTTTCAAGTTTATGTGCCATAGCCAAAATATGAAAATGTCAAAAATATTAAACAAAATAAAAAAATATTCTCATAATCCATGTTGCAGTAGAAATGCACACAGGGAATGTTGTTCTGTGCTGCTGCAAAGTATAAATAGTTTTTACTTAAGGTGTTATGTTGTTCATTGAATAATTTTTCATACAAATTATTTATTATTAAAAGTTGATGTGTATATATTAAAATTATTATTATTATTTTTATCGATGCTTTATTTTGTTACTGTAAAAACAATGTTAGAGATAGAAGAGTGTGAGGAGGTTATCTTAAAGCTCTCCAAGTAAATTCAAGTTTGTTTATTTAATACAGCAGCTTTTAGCCTTCATTAGGTCATTAAAGTGATCAGTATGAATTAAACTTACCTCTTACACAATTTTTTTACTAATGTCTCTTTTTCTTCCACAATTGGCCTTATGAAGGCTTAAAGCTACTTGTGAAATAAACTAATTTCAATTTATGTGGAAAGATGATTTTATATTATTCCTGTAAAAAAAGTGTATAAATAAAAGTATTGTAAAAAAAAAAAATAAATGTATAAATAATATGTAATATATGTACAATAAAACTAAATGTATTTTTATTTTTATTTATTATTATTATTTTTTTTTTGTTATTGTTGTTGTTGTTATTGTACCTTGGAAGTAAAAGGGCCTATGTCCATTTTGTGAGTTTTGTAGAAGCTGCAAATTACATTATATTATATAGAATTATTTTTAAGGTTATTTTACTAATTAATTAATTTGATGGACATAGGCCCTTCAGAAAAACAATTTATAGTGGACATAGGCCCTTCAGAAAAACAATTTATAGTGGACATAGGCCCTTAAGAGCAGTAGTTGCAAGAGGCAAAACTTAAACTTAAAAAATAGTCAAGAAAAAAAAAAAAAAAAAAACTCAAGTAAAAAATTAATAAACCTCCTTTTCATCGTCAGCTGTCTAATAGGGAATTAAATCGACATCAATCTCCTTTGAAGATAATAAATTAAAATAAAATGGTTTATAGTTTATAATCACATACATTTTTGTAGATATCTCAGATTTTTTTTCTTTTTCCTCAGAATTTGAGTGTTTATTGGTTTTAAACTTGCGTGTTCGTCACCTGAACGCCTTTTTTTTCTTAACGTACCTCGTCTTAAATCTATTTTCTTTAAGCCATCCTCCAGTTTGCTTTGTAAAACAAACAAATTTCGATGTCTTGGGTAGATTGCATTTCTTCTTTTTGGCCATAGTATAGCCTCTGACCAGAGGAGACGTTTTTAGTTGTCTTCCAAGCTTTCTCCTGGCATGTGTTGGGCAAATACTACCTCTTTTTTTTCTCCAATATTACTTGATGTGACGGCAGAAGTACTTTGGTACATCTCTTTACACACTTCTATCTGTGTTTCTAATTTTCAAGAAAAATATCTCCTGCTTATTGATGCAGTATCACGAACATGTTAACTTGACTTGAGTAATTCTGATTCAATTACCGTGTTTGATAGTAACTTATCTTGCCCATCAGTTAAGAGAAATTAAATATTTATGAGTTATTAAATATGATTATAAATCATTAAGATTTTAAAAATCTTTTTGAGAAGGTGTAATCTATATATATATAAAACTAAGAGTGACAGTGACTGACTCATCACTAATTCTCCTACTTCCCATTGACATAGAGATCTGAAATTTGGTACATACATAGAGTGTACCATAAATAGAAAAGTGGGAGTGTTTTGATTTCAATATATGGCCGCCATATTCAATTATAGCGGCCATCTTGGATTTAATAGCTCTCTATTATCTCAGCTTCCAGTGGACCTAAAGATTTGAAATTTGGTGCATAAGCAAATTTTTTACATTTTTATGCCGAAAGAAGAAAATTAAAGACACTTTTACTTCAACATATGACCGTCATATTAAATTATATCCACCATCTTGAATTTAATAAAACTCTATTATCTCAGCTTCTAGGTGACCTAGAGATCTGAAATTTGATACACAGACCTATGATAGCTAAAGAAGAAAATTAAAGTTACTTTTACTTCAACATATGGCCTATTACCTTAGGATACTATTACCTTAGCTTCCAGTGGATTTGAAGATCTTAAATTTGGTACATAGACTCATCTTACTAAAATTAAAAATTGAAGGTGTTTAAAATATGAAACAATAAAGATATATTAATTATATTGTTTTTATTATTATTTACACACAGCGCCAACTTCTAGACGGATAAGGTGTGCGAAGCACACCGATCCGGCTAGTAATAATATAAACTTGAAAATGAATAGGTAATAAATAGCACTATGGGCATGCATGAGGTAGACACAATGAGAAGATATTTTTACAGCTACACTACTGTCACTGCGCTTGCTCTTATCATTTATCACAGCTTCATCATTATCTCTTCAGTATATAAAAGTGATAATATTACCTAGTCTAAATAATTACATACAGACATACATTATAATAAATATTGGACAGGGTTAGTATAGCCCATGTTATTACTGTGGAACTCACAGTCAATATTATTCAAAGAACAAAATTGATCTATATCTAATATTTGTATAGTAATTTTTCTGTAGTAAATAATATTCTACTAATATGAGAAAGTAAAAAAAAACTTGGAAAGTAAGTAAAGGATTTATTATTGTCTAATTTGAAACTTTGTGTTGACTTGGCTATTTTTGAGTGCGATTTTTATTTTATTGCTTCCTTCTAAGTTTCCTAGTCACTAGTCTAGGAGTGTCGTATATTTTCTTGGGCAAATTCTTTATTATATCTAGATCTCTCATCAGAATAAAGTCGTGGCTCTTTCCCCATCCGTCTTTAGGTACGAAGCAAGGAGTCGGTTCTTTTACTTCGATACAGGACTCCGGTAAACGTCTTCTATTAGCTCTCGCAGCCGATCGTAAGCTAACCATCATTTTTTCGGTTTCTTTCCTCAGTTCGATACCTCCGGTGCACCTGGGAGGATCATAAGGAGGACAAACAGGACGAGTCTGATGTCTTTTACTAGTGTGAAATTGTTTTGAATCGTTACCTTGACTTGAAGTCGAATATCTACGACGGTTTGTCGTAAACAACAGATTGTTCTCGGATATCGATATCATTTTCTTTGTACTATCTTCTTTCGTTCTTACCGGACATTTCTTCTTAGGAGGTTTATTGCACAGTTTATCTATTAGATTTAAAGGCCAAGGGCGCGGAGAGCAGCAAGTCTCGACCTCAGGTTGTTTTTCACAGCACTGCTTCTTCTGACACTGTTTTTGAATGTCCTCTTTTTTCGCAGGAGGACATTTCAATTCCATACCCGGTCTCACTCTTGCCCGTTTAGGTTTCTCTTCGGGTTTGACTGATTTGGGTAAATCTAATTTAGAACATTCGTCAGGTGGTTTTCCACATGTCGGAGGAGCTTCCGGTTTTTGACATCCTTTAAGCTCTCTTTTAGCACATTGTATTTCCTGTTTAGTAGGACAGTCCTTTTTAGGGGGTTCTTTCTTCGGTTCTTCCGTTTTAGGAGGCTCCTTCTTCTGTTCCACCTTTTTAGGAGCTTCTGCTTTTACAACTGGCTTTTCTTCTTTCTTTGCACCTTTCTTCGCTCCTCCTTTTTTCTTAGCTTCTTTTCTCTTTTTTGGTAACGGCTTATCACAGTCCTCTGCTTTTTTAGGTGGTGGCGGCGCTTTAGGCGGTTGTAGTTTTGGCTTTTCTGCGCCTTTTTTTGCCGACGGACAGGCCTTCGGAGGGCATTTCAACGACACGGGCTTTTTCTTATATTCGTACCCTCTCGGAGGACAGAGCGGACTGACTTTGTAGATGTCTTTTTGCTTACAAGGATCCTGTGGCTTTTCATCTTGACAAGTGTCAAGTCTTGATGTAAGACATAGCGTCCTGACATTATCTGGCATTATTTTCCGTACTCTATAATTTCCATTTCTGACTAAATGATAATTTACCTTATTTAGCGATCTTAATTCAACCACACTCTGGAAAATAGAGAGGTAAAAAATTATTACATTTGTGTAAGTTAAGAACCAGAAAGAATATTTTTCATGATTACTAGTTTACTATGAATAATCTTATTTTAAGAGCACCAAAAGTATAATAATTAATATTATTAATTTTGTTTACATTTAAGTTTGTTAGGAGTTGCTCTTGAGCCCAGTCCATTTCCTTGTCAAATAATTGTGAATGCTGCCAAGTTGTAGATCGGGCAGAGCATTAGGAAATGATTTAGAACTTTATATAGCTGCAAGTTGCATATCGATTATATCCACCATCTTGAATTTAATAAAACTCTATTATCTCAGCTTCTAGGGGACCTAGAGATCTGAAATTTGATACACAGACCTATGATAGC
>KZ653224.1:79880-94000 GCA_001010745.2 Gerris buenoi | reverse complement strand
CCCCCCCCCCCCCATTCCCGTCTAACTCAGCCCATGTTTTAAACTTTTAAACGACCTGGAATGGCCTCTCTCTCATGGTTTCGTGTATAATTGCGTTACACGCAACAACATAGAACAACAAACGTTTTATTCCTATTTAATGAACACAAGCCCCCCTCCCCCCCCCCAAAAAAAACAATTTTAATGGCGCACTGTGCGCCGTTATACCCCCCTAGTGGGCACCCCTGAAAATACGACAAGAGGCAAAATACACTTTCACTAGATCACTAACAGAAACCAACTGAGACTATTTGAAGCAGTGAGATTTGGCGTGCGGCTTTACAGTAGTACTAGGTCAATGTCCACTCAGTCTTATCTTTCCCCTCCAGTCCGTTGTTTAGTAATAAAATCAGTCTTGGTACTTTTTGATCAGACGTCATATCAAGTATAATTATAGGATGTATCAGTAGCTTTTAATACAGTTGGTATTTCTTTATTTGCTTCAGATGCAACCCTAGAAATTATGAAGACAGTGAATTAATATGTTGTCCCAATGAGGATTCAGCTAAATCTAAACGATCTCCGTTTAGTTTATTCCCCTCACCACCGCTTTGTGGCAAAACTATGTACGACGACCTGCTCGATGATAGGATCGTAGGAGGAGAGGAAGCACAAACAGGCAAGACAGTGAAACATTACCATCTATTTGTTTTGGAGTATCGCTAAAAAATGTTGTTTGGCTACTTCATGAAATTTATTTAAAGTTTTTAATAGTAGGGCTTTGGCTTTACCAAAAAACGTTAAAATAATGTAATGAAATTACTTATTAAATTTTACTACGTTTTTATTAACTTGATTTCTTGTTTGTTTGCTTGTCCAGTACAAATCTTGCAATCGATTTTTAACTAACATCCCGAGTAGCTAGACATTTGAAACTTATAGAGTAGCTCAGAACACGATGACAATGCAATATTTTAATACTTTTATTCATCTTTCAGCAGAATGTAATTCGTTTTCAGCAAAGTTTGCTGTACGGAAAGTCAGTTCGGAAAAAATCCGCAAGTTATTTTATTTGTTTTGACATATCCCATATTTACAATCTTCATTTTGATTGGGTTTCAAATTTGTGATTTTTTATTAAAGAGATTTACAGTCTATAAGATTAGAGTTGGCACAATCAAAAGGCGGGAAAATTTTGAGGGAAACGATTTTATAGGTCCCCCATGTTGAATGCAACTTCAGAAAAAAAATCTCTACTCTACCCCTGTTCCACAAAAAAATATAACATGGCAACACCGATTTTCCCTTTTTATAACCCAAAAACTACCTCCACATTTGTTTTTTCCCGCCTTTGATTGTGCCAACTCTAATCTTATAGACTGTAAGATTGAATGACTGCGAAACAGGAAAAGCAAACATGGAATAAATAAATTGAAGAATGACAACCAGGTTTGTTTACACTTGTGTCTTAGGTATCGGTGTAATGTTTCTGCATCTGTACTTCTGTACTTGTACACATTTTTCTTTCTCCTATTGCTGTCCCTACACAGGGGCATATCAATGGCACTGTTTAGATTGGGTGTTGGCGAGATCCGTTGTACAAAGATTTGTCCTTTTATAGGTTTAAGATCAGCTCTCTAGATGGTTGTCATTCATGTGAAGTAAATAATAAATTCAGAACTATTTTTTTCACTAACATTATATTATAACAATGGCAATTATACAATCAACATTACTACATTAAGGCCCCCATACACGGTCAAATTGGTTTGTCAAGCAAGTTTGATCAAAAGTTTGTCAAGTAAGTTTGATGCCCAAAGTACAAGCCAAGCCATCCAACTTACAAACTTCACCCACACACGGTCAAACTTACTTGTCAAACTGGCTTGACAAGCCAAGTTTGTCAAGTAAGTTTGATCGTGTATGGGGGCCTTTACATCATATGATTCAACAGAAAATTTAAAAACGTAGTATTCTTTTTATCTTGTAATTATCATTGTATTATAATTTCTTCGAACATAAAGACGCAATAAACTACAAAGAAGGAAGCACCATAACACATAATTTGTTATTATAGGATCATGGCCTTGGATAGTATTGATTGGCACAAAACTGGGCTGGAACGTTATCTCTTGGACATGTGGAGGTTCACTGATTTCATCTAGATGGGTACTGACAGCAGCTCACTGTTACTATATGTCTCACGGAGCTTTGTAAGTGCATCTCTATCATAACCATTCCAATTTTGGTTTTCAATTTTATCTATCTATATTATTAAAATAGTTTTGTAAACAAACAAGTTTAGTGAGATTGATCTATACTAAACTGTTTGTAAGAGCGAGTTAGGAGAGACTCCCCGAGAGGAGGGGTTAGGCCGGGTGGAGAAGGGGAAGGAGACGGTGTTGAGCGGAATGTCAGGGGAACTATGGCGTCATTCCCGAGGCAAAAGGTAAGCGATCCAAGCGGACAAATGTGATACTTTGATTTCAAATTTAATTTAATTCCTTAAACTCCCACTAGGTGCAAATATATTTTTATAATACATAATTCTAATTACACTTCCATGTAAGCTGTGGTTCTGCCCGTTCTCCCACATGCCCTATTCTTGCAGGTGTACCGCAAGGAAGTATCCTTGGTCCTTTATTATACTCCTTTTATACATCCGATATCCCTCAACTTCCGACTACCCAATTAGCTACCTTCGCCGATGATAAGTGTATATTCTCCATATCCTCTGACCCCAATACAGCATCCACCAACGTCCAAAACCACCTTAATCTCCTTGAACCTTGGTTAAGGAAATGGAGGATAAAAATAAATGAGCAGAAAAGTGTCCATGTCACCTTTACTCTCAGACATTCAACTTGTCCTCCAGTCATCCTCAACCAAGGAGTCATCCCTCAATCCTCTTCCGTAAGATACCTAGGCCTCCATCTTGACCGACGATTGACTTGGGCTCTGCACACCAAAACCAAACGTACGGACACTAACAGACGGTACAAACTCTTACTGCGACTCCTCGACCAAAGATCCCACCTATCCCTATCAAATAAACTCCTTATCTACAACTCAATCCTCAAACCTATTTGGACCTATGGAATTGAGCTATGGGGTAGCACCAAACGCTCAAATTCTTATAGGATCCAATCCCTTCAGTCCAAGATCCTTCGAAAAATCACTAACTCTCCCGCCTACGTTTCCAATCTCACANAAAAAAAAAATAAAAAAAAAAAAAAAAAAAAAAAAACATAATTCATAACATAGTAAATAGACTAAAAATAATTATAATTCAGTAGAACCCCCACATCCGATCTTGGAATATCCGACTCCTTGGTTTATCCGACCATGACACCCCTTGACCGCACTTCATCGTTATCAGAATATCTTATATATAATCGAGTAGTGTCCCGACGACAACGACAACGACGCACCTCTAAATGGTTTATAACGTAAAAATTGATGCGCCATAAGCTGGGATCGAACCCGGGGCTCCTGGGTGAAAGCCAGATACTTAACCAAATGCGCCATACTTATATAACGAATATCGGAGCACAAAACTTCCTATTTAAATGTATTAATTTTAATTGTAACTGCATAAAACTTACTATTTAAACAGTAAATATCACTTTAAATATCTATTTTAATTATAACTAATTATCTCTCAGCTCTTTTTCTCAACCATATTTATTATTCTGCCCGTTACCGCGGGCCTAACGGCTAGTTAAGTATAAAACAATACAAGCAGCCAGTCGGTTGTAACGAGTTTATTTTCTAAGATGTTAGCATAGTTATAGAACGTTGTTAACGCTAAGTTATAGGATGTTTATAACTGAGTGAGGATCGTGGAGACTATTGAGTAGGATAGTATAGTAGACCAGTCATTTTAGGTTTTTGAAAAAAAAAATTGTCATACTTGCCAGAGACTTAGTACAAATTATTTCTGGGGCATCCTGATTGAAATCCTATAAAGTCCCCGAAAATAAAAGTTGTGCTCATCCGCCATCTTGGAAAATAGAGGCCAAAATACAATTTTTTGCTTCTACTACTCTAAAAATTGTTTATTATGTAATTGTAATTATTCATAAATTTGGTTCTTATAGTTTTCTCTCTGACCAACCACAGAGGCAAAAAATGACCATTTATATCTCAGCACGGGTAATTTTCTTCTGCTTAGCGCCCATCGAGGGAAATTTACATATTGCGCGATGACAGCGCCAAGTTACTATCAGCGTTTAAGTCTGGACAAAGGTGGTAAGTGTAGAAAAACTAGAAAGTCATAACTTGTTCAAGTTATTAAATATGAAGACTCTGCTTCTTTACCTAGTGACTGTAATTAAGTAATTGATGGCGGTCTCTTACATCACAGTATCATATGGCCACGACCACCAAATTATGAGGAAGTGTTCACGAGCTATGAGTTGTATGTGAAGTCACATTATGGAGATGACTTGTGTATATAGAAAACTATATATAGAAATATATTTCCTTCGGGTCTTGAGATGACTGTACTATCGTATTTGATGGATACCCAAACCCACCTAAGAACAGAAAAGAAGGCAGCTAAGAGAACTTCCGCAAACATTAAAATAAATAATTAATAAAAAAAATACCATTTTTAAAAACTGGTCTTATTTTATTTTTTTTTTTTTTTTTGGTTTCTGTATTCTTCACCTAAATTGTTTTCATGTGCAAAATTTGGGGAGATTGAAAGACGGGAAGTGGTTCAAAATTGGGGTAACGAGAAACGTGCGATGAAACTTACAATGCAAAGTAATATAAGACCAGTAATAACAATTCCTTAACATAAGCAACGCAGGCTGACTTTTTATCAAATATCAGCAACAATAAACGAAGTATAGATATTTTCCAGTCATTTCAGGAAATCCAAAAATATTGCAGTTAGCCAAGCTTCCGATTCAGCTTGGCTGACTGTCCCATTATTTCAACAGCCATTGAGAAACAGCGGGTTTTAAAGTTGTCGTTGTTGGCCAGGGCACCGGCCTACTACTTCAGCTTCTGCTTACATCAAAGATGGGTATGACTGATTCAATAGTCTTCTATTGTTCAAAATAGAGCAACTCGAAAGTGTTCAATATATCTTGGCGAAAAGAAGCCCTAAGTGAAATCTGTGATGTTCTTATTTTTGCACATGCTGCGTCTGGGAGTGTGGCACCACATCAGGAGTATATAATCAGGGTAAAATCAAATTTATTGCAACCCTCAAGAACACTTCAGACCTGAGCTACAGTGACAGTGATAAATCTGTCCTCAGCCTCTAAAGAAGACATTCTATCGGCCGGAAAAAACATTTTTATTAAATCTCTATGGTTACCGAAAGATTGCAAATCTGAATGAAGTAAAATATTACAAATACAATAATATAATATCTATACAAAACGTGACCTGGCATTGATCCATCCAACTAGCACCAGCGTATCCGCTGCCCAATACTCGTTTCGAGTATATATACAAGTCCATTGCATAACAATTTTGAAAATTCCCAAAAATATGCTAATATTCCTAAGAACCAAAACTTAAAAGGCTTTTTACGCCTTGAGGTTGGTCAGAGAGAGAAAACTATAATAACCAAATTTATAGATAATTACATAATTCATTATTTCCCGCTAATCCTAATAGTTACGCTAGTAGAAGCAAAAAAATGGTACTTTGGCAGCTATTTTCCAAGATGGCAGCATGAGCACAACTTTTTTTTCGGGGACATTACAGGATTTCAATCGGGATGCCCTAGAGATAATTTGTACAATGTCTCTCGCTTGTATGACAAATTTTTGTAAACATCCCCTTTTTTGCTTAAAATGAATGGACTTTAGCTATCGCGGCTGATGTAGGGGGGAAAACATTCCGATTCCCCAAAAAGGGGCAAAAGTGCTGAAAAGAATAACTATCCCCTTCCTTGACTAATCATGCACTAATTATACCACTCTCAAGTAGTTGCCTCTTTTCTCGAGGGAGATCTTCTAATCTTCTCTTACTCACAGTTTATTATATATCATTCTCACTATATTAGTTTGTTTACAAACCTTTTATTATATTATATAGATAAATATAACTATACATCATGTTAGTAGGCTTCCGCGGTTGCAATTATAATGAAGACTGGTCGCGAGCAGTATCTTCTTCATATCTTTTGTTTGGTTGTGATGTCTCACACTGCAGCTGGTAGAAATGATCTTATAGTCTCTGCATTGTTTCAGAAAAGCAAGCCTGGCAAGAAGTCTTAAACTTTGTCACACAGATGTCCTAACCTCCTAGATTTCTTAAAGGTTACCTCGCCGTAAAGGTAGCTTACCAATGTTTGTAGGCTTCTGCGATTGCAATTATAATGAAGTTCTAGGTCTTCCGGTGGTGACCGCGTCTCGAAGGGTGAGTGTCCCGACGTTCCGCTCCTACTGCTAGAAGCATCTTCAGGGGTGTTCATGGTGTCCTAGGTTTAAGACAGGTGTGAACTGGAGGTTCGGTTGAGGAAACGGTCGTTTTATTTCTCCTTGGCCTTAGGTCATATCTGGTGATGATGACCTGAGGTTAGGGTATTGATGAGGGGTTTCCAGGTCTTCGAAAGTCTGAAACCGTCTTCTATATTAAAGTTGTGAGGGTGCTTTTCGATTTCAATAGCCTCTCTTACTAGTCGATTGTGGTATCCTGTCACTAAGGCTAAGATTTTGGTGACTTAAAACCTGATGAGATTACCGGAGTCACTGGAATGCTGTGCCACGGCAGACTTGTGATCGTAATTTTTGACTGCCCTTATGTGCTCCTGTAAACGAGTACATACCAGTCTACCCGTTTGCCCGATGTAAGACTTCCTACAGCTGCAAGGACTCTGGTACACTCCCTCGGTTTTCACTGTCCTTTCACTGAGCCCAGAATCCTCTGTGTAGTCGTTCGACTGGTAAAGGTTGTTCCGATTTTATGTTTATACAGGATCCTAGCTATTCTGTCGAATGTGCCTTTCATGTAGGGGAGGTACGCTTTCCCTTGTTGGTCTGGAGGCTCCCTTGCAGCTCTTGGAGTTTTATTCCGGCGGATGACTCTTTGAATTTCTGCTCGATGAAAACCGTTTTTTTTTAGAGCACTAGGTAAAGATGTTCTTTTTCTTCTTTCCAAGAGAAAAAGAACATCTTTCCGTCACACACTCTCAAGCCTCTAGAAACTAGAGAGTTTATAACTCTCTGATGATGGGAGGCGGCGTTAAGGTACCGGTCGGTGTGTGTGGGTTTCCTATAGATCTTATGCCCTAGTGTTCCGTCTTAATTTTTGGTAATTAAAACGTCCAGAAAGGGAAGTTTGCCATTGTTTTCCACTTTCATCGTGCATTTGATGTTCTGGTGAATGGAGTTCATGTGGTCCAAGGAATATACAAGGAATATATCGTCCACGTATCTCCACCAGAACTGGGGTTTCAGAGGTGCCGATGCGAGAGCTCGGCACCTCGAGGCACCGGAAATCGAACGAGGCACCGGATTGGCCGCTACCGGGGACAAGGGACTTCACATCGGTGATCCGTCATTCTGTATGTATTAGTCACCGTCGAACAGGAAATAGGTAGACCTCAGGCAGATTTCCGCTATTAGATAACCCACACACACCGACCGGTATCTTAACGCCGCCTCCCATCATCACCCGTCATAGAAAACTGCGGTTATAAACTCTCTAGTTTCTAGAGGCTTGAGAGTGTGTGACGAGACCCCTTGGAAAGAAGAAAAAGAACATCTTCGCCTAGTGCTCTCCAAAAATGGTTTTTACGAGCAGAAATTCAAAGAGTCATCCGCCGGAATAAAACTCCAAGAGCTGCAAGGGAGCCTCCAGACCAACCCTTAAGGAAAGCGTACCTTCCCTACATCAAAGGCACAACCGACAGAATAGCTAGGATCCTGCATAAACATCAAATCGGAATAACCTTCACCAGTGGAGCGACTACCAAGAGGATCCTGGGCTCAGTGAAGGACATCGGGCAAACGGGTCGACTGGTATGTAGGCACGTCTTATCTTTATTATCTCTAGGGCATCCCGATTTAAATCCTGTAAAGTCTCCGAAAAAAATGTTGTGCTCATGCCGCCATACTTACTCGTTTACAGGAGCACATAAGGGCAGTAAAAAATGACGATCTCAAGTCTGCCGTGGCACAGCATTCCAGTGGGTCCGGTAATCTCATCAGGTTCGAAGACACCAAAGTCTTAGCCTCAGTGACTGGATACCACAATCGAATAGTGAGAGAGGCTGTTGAAATCGAAATGCACCCTCACAACTTTAATATAGAAGACGGTTTCAGACTTTCGAAGACCTGAAAACCCCTCATCAATACCCTAACCACAGGTCAACCCCCGGACAAGCCTAAGGCTCGGAATGTCCCCACCGTCGAACAGGATGACACATTACCGGCTGTCATAACATCTGACGCAATCACCTCCAGATATGACCTAAGGCCAAGGAGGAATAAAACGACCGTTTCCTCAACCGAACCTCTAGTACACAACCTGTCTTAAACGTTGGACACCATAAATACCCCTGAAGATGCTTCTAGCAGTAGGAGCGAAACCCCAGGATACACACTCTTCGAGACGCGGTCACCGGAAAACGTAGGACTTCATTATATTATACCATCTCCTAATATACTCTAATGTAACAATAAATTAAATATGGAATAGGTAAATACTTATATCTAAGTTATGACCACTAACTCAAAGTATTCGGTTTCACAGGAACTGGACAAGACTTGGAGCTACGAACTTGAAGAAGAGAACCCCACACACAGTCGATAGAAGAATAGAACTGTATATATTAAATGAAAAATTTATTGATGGAAAACTTAATGAAGATATCGCATTGGCTAAACTTGAAAAAGATGTTCGCTTCACAGGTATTTGAGTTCATATTTCTTTAATATATAACTATAGAGAAACTTTTACTTAACAGTTATCACATTAATTCATTACACAGTCAGTCACACAGTTATTCATTAATAATAACGCCTATTTTACCATAAATAAGAATAAATTAATAAGAATATTGTCAAAACTATGTTTTAATGAATGGTCTATCGCACATATCAGTCACGTCACAGTACAGTCACTGTTCCGTTCAGAACCGTCACTGTTCCGTTCAGAACCGTCATTCTTCCGTTAAGAACCGTCACTGTTCCATTAAGAACCATCGCTGTTCCGTTGAGAACCGTCACTGTTCAGTATCAGTCAAAATCGGGGCTTTAATTACTCCTATCCGTAATTTTTTTTCACTCCATCAGTCATATCTCTGTTATATTTTTTGGATGGAGTTTTCGGCGAAGGTAATGACTGTACAAGCATTGATTATGGGCAAAATTATGTAATGAGACTAAATCGAATAAGTGCAAATCAATGTGCTGAGTTTTTGCTCGAATAGGTACTTATCTAGTATCTAGCACTAGAATAATACTTATCATTCAAACACGGCGTGTATTCCTTATCATGCGCCATTCTGACTCACTTACTGAAAAATCGCAAAGGTTTTTATGATTGTTATTTTAAATATCATGATTAACAGTTTGTAATGGGGTAATGAATATATATTTGAATAAATATAACTATATTTAGCTTAAATATTTGGTAATTTATAGGCGATATTATCAGGATCTCACTGAAAAGAATTACGTGTATTACTTAACATGAGTGACACTGATCCACTGATGTTTACTAAACCTTTCCTAGAGAGAAAGTACGTTGTGCACTGATGTTGAACCTTTGCAGGTTGGAAGCCATGTGTTTGGTTGTTTGGTAATGGCATTCCTGACAGGAAGAGTCTCTCCCTCTAGTGGCAGATTACATAACTAAATTTTAGTTTCTTTGTGAGTCAAAAAGACTCATGATGAGTATTCTAGTGTTAGAGGAGTGGAATAACCCAGTTCAAGAATAGCCCTCCAAAGATTTTAATTTTGATGGCTTAGTTTAAACAGTACCATTAATTTACAAGAAATAATTTTTTTTGTGACTAATACATCACGGAACTGAGGGAACGGAGACGCCGTAACTGATGTGTGTGAATAGAGCACTATAATCTATGTTCCAGTCAAGGCAGTGTTTAAAATTGAATAAATACTTACCTTGCCCTTCAATAACAGAAAGCATATTGACCTCAGAAGTATTAAGCATTTATATTGACTCCAAGCCACCTCATTTCACCTCTAACCACCTCTAACAGCCTCTAACAACCTCTAACCACCTTTAACTACCTCTAACCACCTATAACAACCTTTAACCACCTCTAACCACCTCTTAATACCTCTAACCACCTCTAACATCCTCTAACCACCTCTTAATACCTCTAACCATCTTTAACTACTTCTAACCACCTCTTAATACCTCTAACCACCTCTAACATCCTCTGACCACCTCTTAATACCTCTAACCACCTCTAACCATCTTTAACTATCTCTAACAACCTTTAACCACCTCTAACCACCCTTTACTATTCCTTGTTACCTTTAACCACCTCTAACAAACTCTTACTATCCCCAATCACCTCTGACTTCCTCCAACCTCTTCTTACTTCCTCTAACCACCCCAAACCACCTCTAACCACCCCAAACCACCTCTAACCACCCCAAACCACCTCTAACCACCCCTAACCACCTCTAACCTTTTTGTTAACGTTTTGTTAAATAGTTTATATAAAAAGTTAATATGTTACAGATTATATTCGTCCAATATGTCTACCACTAGATAAAGAATTGAGATACAGTGAATATTTAAATGAGAATCCCTCTATAGCTGGATGGGGAACTGTGAAGTACAGTAAGTACCAATAATACTAATTATGTTACACATTATATCTATCTCATTTGTCTTCCTCCTTCAGAAGACATGTGAAGTAGAATGTTTATTTTAAAAACCTATTGTGGCTAGATTTGGAAATACTAAACATCGTAAGTACAGTCATTTTGTACAACACATATTAAATTAATATTCCCATAAAGCTTATGGATTATTAATATGCCAGAGTATTTTTATTTTAATTATTGTTTTTGTTTAATTATTGTTATGATTAAGACGAACCCCCCCTTTAAGAGTCAATACCCAACATAATACATATTAATAATCATAATATATAAAGTTATAAGTGACATGCACCATATTTAAATTGACAAATATAAATTCATGTATTATTCACTTATAAGTTCACATCTACCCTCGAACACACCTGCAAATGCACAAATTTAATTCATCAATATAAATTGAGAATTTATAATACATTTACTTACAGTAATTCACAATATTGTTTCCCTATTTATTTAACAAATGTACAAAATGAAAATAAAAAAAAAATCGAAGAAATAATTATCAATGTTTTTTTTTCATTTGATTAAACAAAAAATTAATTACTGTGTGAGAGTCAGATAAATTAATTATAGTAATCGGGAGATGTATATTAATTGCAATACGCTAGCTTGAGTGATAGAGCCACACGGTGCTTACTTATTGCTTATTGCTGAATAGAAACATTTGGTAGTTATTCAAACTGTTTCAACTTTCTAGATCAATAAATTTGTAATCTGTTATTACTGATAAGAATAACTTCTATCTTTACTCTAAAAGACTGATTATGCCGTAGAGGAAACAACGGCTCTAAATCCAGTCAATGCTCAATTATGGTCTATTGTCTAGTTTGCACTTAAAGTTTGATTACTATTAATAAGTAAAGATGGGTTTCACAGATAACGCGTGGATCTCGGCGCGTATCCGGCTATATAGTTAGCAATATATTCATGAATAATTTCCCTGGGCTGGTTTCCCCCACGCCGTTTAGTCTCAAGTCAGGTTATAAACAAAGCCGATTCGTTTGTGTATCTACTCTCTACTGTTCAGAAGGAAAAATTTCCTCTGTTAAACAATTTCTTGTGTTTAAACAATAACATTTTTAAACAGTTCAATTTACGCTTGTTTGTCGTGGATATTCCTTTATTAAATTCTATTTATCAAGCTTAATTTTAATCCAAGTAAATGCATTGACAGTTTTAAGTTTAAGTTATGATCTTCTAGCGGTGACACAAGCATCATGGAGATATTTACTTCGATAATATCTCCAGGCTCTCTGTCACCTCTAGAGTTTTTTCTTCCTCCTTCATTGTTTACATTTTTGGTCTGTCAAGTTTTATTGATTTTTTCATTGTATTTTCTACTGTTTTATATCAAATACATAAATGCGTTTAATGTTCCAAATATTATAAAGATTAGTTTTTAACTTCTACACTCTTTTACTATTGTTTGATTATTTTGATTTATATCTTTAGAATAAATCATTAAAGTACTTTAATTTTTCTTAATTCTAGGAATAGAAGAAAATACCATTCAAATCCAGTTAAAAAAAGAACACCGGTTTTAAAGCGGCTTTCCAAATTTGGTCTTAAACCAACTTTTAGTGTATTCATTGTAAGAAGGCCATAGATGAATTCGGAGGCGCCGAGATCCGCTAGCTGAGAACCCTCCTTAAGTTTCTACAACAAAATACTGCATAATATGTACTTATAAAATATTTTAGAGGAATGTAGAGGTATACGAAACATGCAACACATCTGGGTAATGCCAGAATTGCCTATTCTGAAATTTATGCACGAGCTCCACTCATTTCTTCTCTTCTTATAAAAACTAAGGACTTAGTAGTAATTTCAGAGAGGTAGCGTAGCCGCGGCGGTTAAACCACCTCTGCTCGGCCATCACTGAATCATTGAGTGGAACGAGATGGGGTTCGATTCCTCGGCGTGACACTCTGATTTATATGGCTCACTATTGATCACATCATACTCGCTTCGGCGGTACAATGTACACATATATATATGATGTGTGAAGTGACTGCAACTCTCTACCGTGGGGCGTACAAAGGGCCTAAGTAATGGCCAAATTGCAAGGTTCGAACATGTGGTTCGTCCTACCCGTTCTAGTAGGAAGTACTAGACTACTACTACTTGTAGTAATTTCGATAACGCATACCTAAGCTAATTTTGTTTTGTTACAGATGGTATCCCATCTGACGCTTTATTGGAAGTCCAATTTGATGTAATTGACAGAGACACTTGTAGGGAAATATATAAAGCTCACAATACTCCTATAGTTAAGACACAAATATGTGCAGGATCTCTCACGGAAGAAAAAGATGCGTGTCAGGTAAAATTCCTAATATATATGTTTCATAGTTCAATAATTTATGTTTTTAATTCTATAAAATGGACGGTACTTTGGTCTAAACCTCGAATCATGTTTCATTACCTTCAATCAGTACTATTTAACTATAACAAATTATTCTTGCAGGGTGATTCCGGTGGACCGCTTACGATCTACAACAGCAAACATAATAGTTATTATTTAATCGGAATAATATCTTTTGGCTATGACTGTGGTACTATCGGCTACCCAGGCGTCTACACTAAAGTCTCCGAGTATGTCGACTGGATCGAGGAAACAGTCAAGAAAAATCAATACACTTGACAAATCTTGATATAAAATTAAATATATAAATATATATTGATTTTTTGACTTGATTGGTTTTATTATTGTGTTGCAGATTAGTAATTCTTTTTTAGGGTTTTGTAGATACTTCTCAAAACCCTTAGGGTGCTCTCACACTGGATCCGATTACATCCGAATTTTGGTCGTGCGTAATCGTACTTAGTCGGACGAACAATCCCAACCTTAGCAATGTTATCAGCGCTCTCACACTGCATCCGACCTAGTCGTCCGATTACGTGCGTATACCTCCGACATGCGGCTCGATCCCAGCCGGCTGGGATTTTCGTCCGACTACATGCGACTCCCCTAGTTTACAGGGAGGGAAGTAGCTCATTGCTCCCGGGCGGGTGGAACAGGGAGTAATGAGTAAACAAGGAATCATGAGAGTTCATGATTCCCTCCAGTGTTGCCCTAGATAAAGCACACGTAAATAAGCTTGGTGCTATTACACATTTCATTTACTAACTTTTGTTCCATGTCTAAATATGTAATGTCATCTTCACACATATCATATAACATCCACTATAGTGATGCATCAGTAAAAGAAACAAACAAGTTAAAAGTGAAATAATAATTTCTAAATGTAGATTAACTAATCTATTATTTAAATACATCAGTTGTCAATACCATTCAATACACAGCTT
>KZ653224.1:41128-51211 GCA_001010745.2 Gerris buenoi | reverse complement strand
AAAAAAAAAAAAAAAAAAAAAAAAAAAAAAAAAAAAAAAAAAAAAAAAAAAAAAAAAAATTCTTCTTATTTTATTCACAAATCATTATTTACATCACCCATTGTGAACTTGTCAAAGACCTTTTTGGCTATAACGGCAGAAATGTACTGTAGTCTGTCGTCAGGCGTCGTAGTTTACGTACACTCTTGGAGCCCAAACTACTGGAATTTGACGAAATTTGTCTAAACTAGGCAAATAAAGTAATTAATTTTAGTAATTTATAGTAGTTGGTATAGCGCTACACTGGAAGTATAGAGGCTCGTGGTTCAAGTCCCGGCGCTGAAGTCTATTTTTTTCTGTCTGTCTCCCATTCTGTATTATAATTTAAATTAAAATGTAAACTTTACGTAGTATGAATACTACCAAAAACATAAAAATGAAATAGTTATTTATAATGTCGAGTACATAATATTTATTTATAGGCATATATAGCTATTTATATACAGGGTGACTGGCGTTATATGTAAAAAAATGAAGTGGGTTGATCTACGCCTCAGTAGAATACAGGGGCTACAAAAAACACTATATAAACCATGGGTCAAATCTTAACCGTTTTCCCGAAAAATTAAATTTTATGATTTTTTTAAGACCGTGTGGCTTTGCTCATAAAAACACTAATTACACCAAAAGTATAAAAGTTAGAACAAAATTTTTAGTTTCGTTATAAAGCTGACAAAATTTATTATAAGAAAAGAGTAATTTTCATTTTCATTCTCTCAAATTACATGACAAAATATGTATACAATTTTTTTTTAAAAAAGAAAAAATATATATATATTTTCTTTGTGGTTCCATAACTTAGAATAGAACCGAGCTTACACTGATCGGANTCGTCAGACGTCTGTAGTTTACTTACACTAATGGAGCCTAAACTATTGGAATTTGACGAAATTTGTCTAAACTATAGGCAAATAAAGTAATTAATTTTAGTAATTTATAGTAGTTGGTATAGCGCTACACTGGGAGTATAGAGGCTCGTGGTTCAAGTCCCGGCGCTGAAGTCTATTTTTCTCTGTCTGTCTCCCATTGTTTATTATAATTTAAATTAAAATTTAAACTTTATGAATACTACCAAAAACATAAAAATGAAATAGTTATTTATAATGTCGAGTACATAATATTTATTTATAGGCATATATAGATATTTATATACAGGGTGACTGGCGTTATATGTAAAAAAATGAAGTGGGTTGTTCTACGCCTCAGGGGCTATACAAAAAACACTAAATAAACCATGGGTCAAATCTTAACTGTTTTCCCGAAAAATTAAATTTTATGATTTTTTTAAGACCGTGTGCCTTTGCTCATAAAAACACTAATTACACCAAAAGTATAAAAGTTAGAACAAAAATTTTAGTTTCGTTATAAAGCTGACAAAATGTATTATAAGAAAAGAGTAATTTTCATTTACATTTCCTCACATTACATGACAAAATATGTATACAATTTTTTTTTAAAGAAAAAATAAGAAAAATATTTTTTCTTTTTGGTTCCATAACTTAAAATAGAACCGAGCTTAAACTGATCGGACTTTAGAAAAAACTTTCATATTTCCTAAATTTTCGATTAATATTAATATCATTACCTGTTCATAAGGTGAAATTTTTAGTAAACTTCGCTGAAAGTAAAAAAAGAAACATGTTCTAGCTTTTATACTTTTGGAGAAATTAGTGTTTTTATGAGCAAAGGCATGCGATCTTAAAAAGTCATAAAATTAAATTTTTTGGTAAAACGGTTAAGGTTTGACCCATGGTTTATACAGTGTTTTTTGTAGCACCTTAGGCGTAGAACAACCTACTTCATTTTTTCACATATAACGCCAGTCACCCTGTACATGTAAAAACCTTTTTTCTGACTTTTCTTTTTCATAAGCTGGAAATGCTTGTTACATATTGAGGACTAAACAGAACGGAACATGTAAATCACGGAGTAGTTGTGCTACATCGATTGGATCGTCGTATAATGCGCCTGAGTAAGTTAAATAAGTGCATATGTACAAATAGGTACTTTAAAACTTACTATACAGTTCACTCAGTCAGCGTATATACAAGGTGGTTCAAAAGTCTTTCCCCCCCCCCTCGTTTAAAATAAATTAATGAAACTTTGGGGATCCATACCATGTAAAGTGAAGTTTGTTTTCATGCAATTCTGCACTAGGGGCAACCACCCACTATGCCTCCAGGTGACCCAACTTTAAAATTTCAAATGGGGGTGTATCTATATCTTTTTTTTTTTTGAGATTATTTTTCAGATTTGGAATAAAAATTGACTGTAAGAATATTTTAATTTAAACGCCTTGTCCATTAAAGGGCGCAAAGATAGAAAAATAACAGTTCCAAAAAGAATAAAAAAATTATATCATTATAACATCTAAACGGTTTGAAATAAATTAATGGTACTTACAGTCTCAGAGTGAGACACAGATTGGCCAACCTCTCAGAGGAAAAAATAAAGCCGCTAGGTCAGTGGTTAGGGGGCCTCTCCCCTCCACTAGAGACATTTATCTTTGCCTAGTTGGCCCAACCTTTTGTCCGGGAAAATCTCGACCTCTCATTTGCTCCCCACCCATTTGCCAGGTTTTCCCGCGCTGTCAACGCACTAACTCTACTTAAGGACAGACTGTAGAGGATCTGTACCCAGTAAAGGGAAGTGTGTATTCATACACTCACGTGCTAGGGGCAACTACCCTATTTGCCCCAGGTGACCCAACTTACAAACAAACAAATATAAAAGTTTTAAGTAAAATATTCTTAATTTTCACTTTATAATCCAAATGTACTTTTAAAAATATACACTCCAATTTGAAATTTTAAAGTTAGGTCGCCCAGGGGCAAAATGAGTGGCTCCTATATATGGCGCGATTGCACGGAAACAAACTTCCCTTTACATGGTACGGACCCTCTAAGTTCCATTAATTTATCTCAAACCCTTCAAAAGTTAAGAGGGGGGAGGGTGACTTTTGGACCATCCTGTATGTATAAATATATAAGTATATATATTATGCATATATATATGTAGTACTTTTTAGATGTTCTCTTATATAAGGTATTTGTTAATTAAAATATTTGATTAAGTTCAGTGGCGTAACTTATTTTTAAAAGCAATACTGAGACGTCCATCTTAATAAATTAAATATTCATTAATAGGTTGAGATGAATCAATACATTTCAATAAATTTAGCATTTTGTCCCATTATCATCACATCGAACTATTGATGATAGGATAGTAACCCTAGGATATCAAAGCAAATGCGGCGGATATGGACTGGACAGATGCACTAATAAATTATTTAAAGCCTAACTCTTGCTAAATTTAAACAGAATGACTGTTACAGAGTCTAATAATATGATGTATATAATATATATGTTTCTATTACTACTGTTGTACATCTTTAATGCTTCAGATGCAACCCTGGAAATACTGCAAACAGGGAATTAATATGTTGTCCAAATGAGGAGAATGTCGATACCACTGTTTCTAAACGATCACGGTCGAGTTTATTACCCTCACCACCGAATTGTGGCAAAACTATGTACGACGATCGGTTCCATGATAGGATCGTTGGAGGAGAAGAATCAGAAGAAGGTAAGAAACGAAGAATGACCATTTACTAGTTAATATTATTATAATAAGTAGGAGTTTTGCTATAAGACTATTTTTATTTAGTTTTATCATTATATCATTAGTTCTTAAAAACGGTCTTTCCTATGCACAACTGCAATTTAAATTGCAATAAGTGATAATGATAATAATGTTATTTGGCGGGAAAGACATGAAGAAGAAGTAGTCCAGTGACTACACTTCCTTAGCAGTAAATACATCCACGTATTATAAATACTTTACTATATATAGTAAAGTATTTATAATAGAGAATAACTAATGATAAAATAATGATAAAGTGGATTAGATTAATTATTAAATAAGTTTAACATAATATAAGGGAAAACGATATTTTAAGATAAGAGATGTCTAGGCCATTTCTTCTTCAAACATCTTGGTGAGTTGCCTGGGAAATACTGAGAGGACAGAAGTTGTACAAGAGGATCAGGATGGTGGGATATGGATTCATGGAATTTTCTATATCGGGATACAAAGGATCTCGGACAAAGGGCACATTTAAATGTTCATGGAGAGTTAGGTGAGAAACATACTTTTCTAAGGATTTTTGAGTGCAGTATTTGGAGAAGACGGGAATTGGAAGGCTTGGTGCTGCCCCCACTTCTAGATCTAAAGTTATAATAAAGATATAATGTAATTACTAATAACATTTTTTATAATTATGTATTCGAATATTCGACTACAAAGAAAGAAACATAGTCCTTAAATAGTCCAGTCATTTGGTTAAAAAAAGCGACCTATCTAGGAAAAAAAATTGCTGCTGTAATTTTTTTAAAAAATGGGGTGCTGAATCCAAATTCAACTTTACCACCTCGAAAACGTGGTGGTTTTCTGTGTTGACGCAGATTCCTTCACGGGTTTCACACAAATTAGAAACACCCAGACCTGCTTTCTAACAGTTTCCACCTTTACAGGAGATTCCATTGTGGTGACCATCAGGCTGTTCTTTTATATATTCCATCCCAATAGTTCCTGGTTTATTTCTGTACCCAGCTACAAATAAACTTGGTTGTCACCCTTAGTGAATGTATTCGTGCAGCACGTCGGTAGGTTGGTAGGAGGGGAGGGGTAGTGGGAATATCAAATGTTACTTTATAAGCCAATATTATGTACTACCTGTATCTTAAGTTGTTCAATGGCATATAATGAGTACCGGATCCATAAAATGCAAGGAGAAATTGTTCACCTGCATTGAAAATTGCATCTGGATCAGGGGCAGCTTGACATATTTGATTATGGAAATCAGTCATCTTTTGTTCCTTGGATCGGCGAAGAAGTTTTCCTAATATACTGCAGACACCATTGCGTCACTGAACATTATTTTGATGATTTTTTTTTTTACTTGATCTTCTCAAGCACTGCCATGTGTTGGAGACCAACAGTTGTTAATTCTATTTTTTAGTTTATTATTTATAATGTATTTTTTTCTTTTAAAATGACACTATTTGGCACAAGATTTCTTCTAATCGACACATCACTTTTTAATCTTAAATTACGTTCAACTTGATTTATTATAAATAACGTAAAAGGATTGTTTACTGGGAAACCTCGATGCAACCTCCTCTTTTTTTATCGGTTAAGTTCAGAAAGGGAATCACTCTTCACTGGAATTCTTCCCCAGACATATTTACGTAGAAAATCATATGGTTTTTACGTAATGCGTAACGTAACGTAAGGAATCCTAACCATATGTTCTACTCTACGCACTCGACCTCAGGATCTGCTAGCAGACACACCGCTTCGCTTGGTAAAAGCGTCCGGATTTGTGCACGTGCACGTGTCTCCATTCTCCAATACATGTCTTTTTAACATTTAAATGAATTAATTTAGTCTCAGGGCCCTCAGCTACATATTTTATTAACTTGAATCACATCTTCTCTTCTCATCGAGTCCAGGTAGAAGACGACGGAACTTTCAGCCTACGTCGCAGTATGCAGCCAAGTCACCACGGCTAAGATCATTTAAATTATCTAAATTTGATGTATTCTTAATTTAACTTCAGTGTAAACGTGTGCGTGAATGATTGTTTTGGTGTGAATCAATTTTTTCTTGTATAACTTAACTTTTAACTTGTATGAATGCGTGTGTGAATGAAGCTTCACTTTCATTAAATACCTTTTTTTTATTTATTGTTTGTATTTGGTATTGGAACAAATACAGACAATTTATTTGTAATTTAACTTCACTTTAATTTTTAATAATTTTTAACTTTTAATTTAACTCATGTAAAAAAACTGCTGGTAACCAATTTACACATCGTGGCGTGTGCCACTTAAAAATTATTATTTCTTCTTCATATATTATAATGCTCTTTCGTTAAACCTATCTATTTTTCGTATTTTTATTTTCCTTTTTAAGGTGGTCCTTTAGGTTTTATATTGTAATTATTTCTGACAGTTATTTTTTGGAAATCAAGTATCTGATCCTCATATAAGATGTGAACAATATAAGCCTAACACAAGGTTTTAAGTCTTTTGCCATAATCAGGATAATGACGAAGACAAATCTATTACGCCGATAATTATGACTATGCTGATGATCCTTTTTACCCGCCAAAATACCATTTTACTGGACTATAATACACAATTTTGTTTTATAGGAGCATGGCCTTGGATGGTAATGATTGGCACACAAGAGGGAAAGAAACCCATCTATTGGATGTGTGGTGGATCACTGATTTCATCTAGATGGATATTATCAGCAGCTCACTGTCCTTTAGAGTCTGAGGAAAAGTTGTAAGTAAACCTTTATAATAAGCATTTGAATTTTGGTTTTTAATCTCATTGTCCTAAATAAGATCAAGTCCATCTTAAGCATGCCTCACTTTTATATTATGCAAAAAAAAAAAAATATAAAAGATGACCATTATTTTACTACGTTTATATTAGCTTGCTTTCTTGTTTGTTTATTTGTCCGGTACAAATCTTGCAATCGATTTTTAACTAACTTCCCGAATAGCTAGGCACTTGAAACTTTAAGAATAGCTCAGAACACGATGACAATGAATTATGTTAATACTTATAGCCATCTTTCAGAGAATTTAATTCGTTATCAGCAAATTTTGCTATTAGTTCTGAAAAAATCATTACGTTTTTTATTTGTTTATCTCCAGTTGGGGAAAAAAAAGTTATGATATTGAATTAGTTTAGAGGGACTAAAGCAGGTCTTTTCATCCCTGAATTCAGAAAGTAGGGAGAAAAAGCAAAAGTAGGGCGAAAAAGTAAAGTAGGGCAAAAATGTAATGATTGTAACTTAATTATTTTATAAATAGTATAAAATGAATGGTTAATGTAATGAAGTTGTTGAAATCAGGTTGGCGTCACTGCTTTTACCACCATGTACCCTGCCTCTAAATAACCTTCTATTTGAGTTTAATTCCAATTCTTATTTGTTTTTAATATTGAATCTCTTATATCTGCTATTAAAAGTGCTAATAATTATTGTTATTTAAATAATAAATAAAAACTGTGCAATGGACGAAAATTTGTATTTACTCCCTACTGGAGATAAAATATCGTATGTACCTTGTGAGTATAGTGCCATTATTCCGTTGTAGTAAGTAGCGTTATTCCCTCTGCTGCGCCTCGGGAATTAAAGTCTAATTTCCCTGGCTTCGCCTCGGGATTTAGGGACCATCGTTCCTTCGGCTTCACCTTAAGAACCAACTTTTTCGCTTAGGGAATAACAGCTTACTTTACTCCCTAGGTGCTTAAATAACTATTTGACGTATCCCATATTTTTACGATCCTGATATTCACAGGTTTCAAATTTGTGACCTACGACAGAGAACTACTCGCTGTTTTTAGTACTATCAACCGATTTTCATATTTACTGGAAGGACGAAATTTTTACTGTTTTCACCGACCACCGAACATTCTTCTATTCTTGGTAAATGCGTACGTCAGGTACGCATTTACCAAGAATAGTGACATGTCCCCCAGACAGATCCACCAACTTTCGTAATCACAGACAGACCTTATGTAGAAATACATTAAAGGCACAGATAACACACCTGCGGACACTCTTTCTCGAGTCGACAGAATTATTAAAAGAACAGTGACACCGAAAGACATTGCTAGAGTGTAAGATCAAGATCAGGAGCTCGCTACCCTGTTAAGTGAGGGTATGACCAAGCTCAAGTTGCGACGCGACGCCTCAAATTGGAGGAACAGTATCTTTATTGTGATATCTCCACAGGCCAGATTCACCCATATGTTCCTGCTTCTTTAAGAAAAAAAAAATATATTCGACCAGCTACCCTATTCAGCACATCCAGGAGGACGAGCAACTTCATGACTAATTTCAGAAAGATTTGTTTGGCCGTCCATGCAAAGTGATATAAAGAAGTGGGTCCGACAATGTCAATCTTGTCAAAAGTCAAAGGTTCAGAGACATGAACGCAATCCCATCGCACCATTCCTACATCCTGATGAAAGATTTTCTCATGTACACATTGTCGACGTAGGGCCATTACCAACTTCAGGAAGCTACAACTTACGTGTATCCATCGTTATACACGTTGGCTTGAAGCCCTCCCCATGGTCGATCAAAGTGCTGAGACAACTGCTCGCACATTCTTTTCTGGTTGGATCGCACGTTTTGGTACTCCTCGTTATCTGGTCACAAACCAAGGAAGACATTTTTGAAACTTCTTTACTTCGACAAGTTGCTACTCGTCTAGGCATCGAAGTCCGTCACACAACCAGTTACCATCCACAAGGAAACGGCCTAAGGCAAACGGTCTTCTGTGTGAGCGTTCTACAGAACGCTAAGTTCTGTGTGAGCGTTCTACAAAACTGTCAAAGCTACGCTCATGGCAAGACGAGATCAAGCCACCCACAGCTGGAGTGACGAGCTTCCTGTTGTATTTTTAGGACTACGATGTTTATAAAACATGACATACAGGCAACGCCTTCGCAGCTGATATTCGAAACAGGCTTACGGTTACCTGGTGAGTTTTTTGAGAAGACGAAGGATAAAACCATACTAACACACTCGTACGTTCAAAAGTTGACTGACGTTTTCACTGATATACGACCTACTGCATCATCAGAAAAAAATTCAGAGACCCTGACTTAGATAAATGTACACACGTGTTCTTGAGGTTTGATGGCGTCAAAACCTCTTTACAGAGACCTTATACTGGAACTTACAAAGATTAGCAGTGGAATCAAAAAGCCTACATCATCGGCTACAAAGTAAAGAAAATGACGGTATCCCGAGACAGATTGAAACCTGCATACATGATAACTGAGGACACCTGCTTTACTACGAAACCAAAACAAGACGAACATCAGACTGATCAACTTGAGAAACACGCTACTTCCGACATGAACGAACTTCAAATGACTAGAAGTGGACGCAAAGTTAGGTTCCCTACAAAGCTTCAGGACTATGCCACTCACAAAGGGGGGGAGTCCTGTGGTGCACAACCTGGTTGACATAACTTGACAGCGACGTGTTAACTTTTCAGAATGAAAACAGATTAATTGTGTTTTCTATAATCATAAAATGTTAGTTTTGTGCATACATCTTGAGTAAAATTGAGTAAAATATCCTCTACATTATAGTACCACCCACATGTCGCATTATTTAATTAGTTTTTGAGCCAAATAAAATAATCCATCAAATGCAGATTCTTAAAGAAAGCGATGATGAGTTCAGCAGTAGTAGGACAAATTTTTGATAAATGTGATCATGGCGTGATACAAACAAATTAATGTAATTTTAATTTTAACGCATGAATAAAATTTAAGTTAAAAATGCACGCTCAGCTCAATATTGAAAGCAGACAATAGTTATTTATGTAGCTAGGCAGCAAAATGGAATTTTACTGACGAGCGATTAGATTAGCCTCCGAGCCGAAGGCGAGGATAGGCTATGATAATTAACTGCTGAGGCGAAGCCGAGGCAGGAAATTTACCTATTTGACTGCCGAGGTGAAGCCGAGGCAGGCAATGAATAAACGAGGCAGAAATATTTCCTTTGCTGCCTTGTTGCATACAATATTTTATCTACTTGCGGAAGAAAAATGAAACTGCTAAAATGTTATCTTTATTAATATAGCATAGATAATAGTTAATAACTACATGTCATATTAATAAAGATAATAAATGTATTTACTAAAATTAATGTTCAAATAAGAAACTTGAGAATAATAACAATAAGTAAAATGCAAACTGAATCCATAACAACAAAATACTAAACACACGTTTATAGCACACATAACTTCTAAATGAATAGTGCACGCAATATAATATGATAAATTATATTTTCACTAACAAATTACTAAAAGAATTAAAGATATCTTTTAATTGCTTAAAAGAAAAGAAGTAACTAGGATAAATCAAGAAAAGTAGCTAGTCTAATCTAGAATGACTTCAATAATAAAAATAATATGGATGTTCAATGTTTACATGACGCTGC
>KZ653224.1:5840-19049 GCA_001010745.2 Gerris buenoi | reverse complement strand
TGTTATGAATTTTACCCGACACGAATCTTTTGCTTCCGTGAAAGATCCTGCACATATTTGTGACTCAATTATAACACTATCGATAGATTCATATTTTCTTCTACAATAGTCTTTGCAAACAATTTCTAATTGGACTTCCATTAAAATGCCAGATGGCTTATCTGAAATAAAACAAAATTCACTTAGCATGCATTATCAAAATTACTTTGGTCCTTAATTATAGGTTTCTGTACGAAGTACAAAAAGAAGCTGTTACTTATTAAAAGCTGTTACTTTGTTTAATGGCATGTTAACAAACCAAGAGTTTTAGTCATGTCACACTGTTATATTGATTGTTTCTTGAAAAATATATGTTTTATCGTTTTGAGTTTATATGAGTATAATTCATATTAGTTTAGTTATATTCATATGAGTACAGAACAACCTGGCGTCGAGGATAAAAAACCGGCGAAGAGTTCGGACGAGTTGACACAGACAACTGAGGTAACGATGTCTCAGTTGATCGGCACTGCCCTGATATTCAACCACACTACAAACAATTGGTCATTATTCATTTCTCAACTTAGTCAATACTTAATTGCAAATGATATAACGAATTATAATATAATATAATGATGACTATGACAATACATAGAAACACAGACACACACATACATTAACAGTATAATCTTGACGTCATAGCCTTTAGTCTATATAAGACCGGCCACACCCTGGCTCGTCGCACTTCATTTTATTAATTTGCCACTTGTATTTCATATACATTTTAAAGACCCGCTGTTGTTGTCTCCAACACAGGTCTAAATCATAGAGGCAGTTTATGTAGTTTAATTATTGTATTTGTATGTTTATTAAAAATAAACTTTTTAAAAAGACACTCTAGCAGTGGATTCACTTAATTAACGAAAGATGATAAGAAACGGGCTATCTTGCTTACGTGTATGTCAGAAGAAACATTTTTATTAACACGTAACATTTGTATTCCCGATGAACCTACATCCAAGAAATATTAAAATATAGTATTTATTCTAAATATACATTATAAACCTGTCGTATCCACTTTCGTAGCCCGACACACATTTTATAATACCAAACTTGAGCGTGGTGAATCAGTGGCGGACTGGGTAGCCAAGGTTAAAACGTTTGCCGTTCCTTGTGGATTCAAGACAGAATGAAACGATGCTATCAGAGATTTGTTTGTCACACGGATAGGGTCTGGCCCGATTCAAGTTCGTTTGATGGAAGAAGATGCTTCTTCCGATAGCACAACTTTAGCAAGCGTCTCTCAATTAGCCCTGTAAAAAAAGGAACGATAAAAGAACGTGCAAAACTTGTGGGTAACTTCGAACCAGCGCCTACAGTAGATAACCAAGCGGTAGGGTTACCATACGTCCGGATTTCGTCCGGACAGTCCTGATTTGAAGCTTCTGTCCGGTTTTGCATCCGAATTTGAGAAATTTCCGGATTTTACTAAGATGAACGGAAAACGCAGCAGAAGTTTTTTATTTCTTCGTGTTCAACGAGCCTTTGATCTAATAAAAGATCTCTCTAGTGGTGACAGTGGTACTATTAGGAGCTTTAAAACCCGTTGTCTTGACTTGGAGGAGACTCGTAACAATTTTAATGAATTGGTTAAGTCAATCAATGAAATTTACTTTAGAATCAGACCCCCTCTGCCTCTGTTTCTCATCAAACATTATCCTCGTTTGATGATCTTTATTATGCCTGTCAAGATGCTCTGGCAAGTTTAAAGCCTCAGATCAACATCTCGGCTCCTAATTCTTCCACATCTAGTAAAGTAAATTTTAAGCTACCTAAACTTCCATAACCTTCACGGGTGATCAGATTTTATTCCGTGGTATGATTAATTCAGTTCTGTGATAAATCAATCCAAAATAAATAATGTTCAAAAACTTCTATACTTACAGTCATGTCTTGAAGGTGAACCACTGTCTTAAATTAAACATTTGCCGGCTACTGAGGTAAATTATGAGGTAGCAATTAATATTATTCTGGAACGATATAATTCACCTCGCCAGTTTGCTTCTTGTCATGTAGAAAAAATATTAAATTTAGAGACTCTACCAAATGAATCGTATTACGAACTCCGTAGTTTTCATGAAACTTTAACTCAAAATTATTCTGCTCTGACAGCCCTGAAGCTTCAAAACTTAGCTGATTTCATTCTTTTCTTCATCACCTTCAGAAAATTACCTCAAGTCACTCGAAAGGCTTTCGAATCTCGTCCAAAGTCTGTTAACACATCTAGTACCTCGTCGAACATTCGTCCCCTACAAGCAAATTCTCAATCTCTTCCGACCTTCAAAGAACTTTTAGAATTCTTAGGATCCCAATGTAAAATCTTAGAGTCGTCTAATCTACAAAAGAGTTTATCCTCTCACACTGATACAAATGATCAATATTCCTCTGTGAAGGTCAAGTCTCCTTGCTACATATCAACTAAAAATCAATATTTAAACAACAACAAAAATAAACACTCCTTTTTAGCCACCTCTCGGCCAAAGTCGTATCAATCTTCCCTCTTGTGTCCAATTTGTAATCAAAGTTTACATACAATCTATACTTGTTCTAAGTTCAGATCGCTCTCTGTACCTGAAAGGTGTAAAAGAATCTCTTCTTCAGACCGTTGTCAAAATTGTTTAGGTAACCACTTGTCGTCCAAATGTACCTCTAAGTCTAAATGTATGAAATGTAATGACAGCTCTCACCATACTTTATTAAACTTAGATGACTCTCCCTCTACCTCTAATTCTCTTAGTGAAAATGGTCCTTCCGGAATATTCAGTTCCGTAGAACAGGCACCAAATCCAGTCACTGTCTTACTTGGTACTGCGCTTATCCACGTTCGTGATGTCACCGGTAGTTTTTTTGACTGCTCGCGTCCTAATAGACTCAGGAAGCCAGTGTTCCTTCCTCTCTAAAAGTTTTTTCTCTAAACTGGGATCATCTTATCAAAGGTCTGATATTCAAGTAACTGGTTTAGGTTCTACTTAATATGATCAACCTAAGGCTGTCTCCTCTATTACTTTTAAACCTCGATCGTCAAATCAACTCAAGTTGTTATTCTACAGAACATTGCTGGATCCTTACCCTCTAGATCTCTGTCACAGTTAGAAAATAAATTCAAAAATTTGCCACTAGCTGAACCCGACTTCTTCAAGCCTGCTCCACTTGATGGTATCTTAGAAGCTGACGTTTTTCCCCTTATCTGTCTAGGCACACCTCAGGCTGCCGGACAAGGAGTTCCTAGTACCTTAGCTACTATTTTCGGTTGGATAGTTATAAGGCCTGTCTCCTCTCCCCCTACTTGTTTTTCATTTTTTTGTTGAAAGTTCTTTGAATAAGACGCTTAGAGATTTCTGGGAAGTAGAGCAACCTCCCTCTGTGGCCATTCCAGAACCTGATGCTTCTCTCTGTGAAAATTTATTTTTATCCAAATTTAGACAATCGAAAGACGGTCATTATGTCGTCCCCCTTCTTCTTAAAGACAATCAACCCCCTCTGGGAGGGTCTTTTGGATACGCATACCGCTGCTTACTTAGCACGGAATGTAGGCTTGCTAAGAATCCTAACCTGAGGCAAAATTACCATGATTTCATGCGTGACTATAAAAAACAAACCGGTCACATGGTAAAGAAAACCTCTCCACCTCTTCATGCCTTTTTCATTCCTCATCACGCCGTTTTTAACCCCTCTAGTCTCACCACCTCAGTCCGTGTAGTTTTCAAAGGTCCGGCTCCCTCTGAATCTGGTATATCATTTAACGATGTTTTATACAAAGGTCCTAAGCTGAAGGGAAACATTGTGATGATTATCACAAGTTTCAGATTTCATAAAATTGCCTTTATCGCCGACATCAAGAAAATGTATCGCCAAATATGGGTTTTGCCGGAAGAAGCCTCTTATCAGAATATTCTGTGGAGATATTCGACAGCCGATCCTGTTTCCATCTACAGATTGCAAATTGTCACTTGGGGTCTTCGCTCTTCATCATATCTAGCCTGTCGTGCTCTTCATCAATTAGCGCACGATGAAGCCTCTGATATTCCTCGAGTTCAATCTGTTATTAAAAATGAAACTTATATTGATGACTTAAATTCTGGTAGTTCTTCTATTGAAGAAGCTCTTGCACTTCAAGCAGATTTAATTTCAGTCCTTTCTAAGGTGGGCTTTGAACTTAGCAAGTGGAGTAGAAATCACCAAGCTCTCTTAGCCGCTGTTCCTCCGGAGAATGTTCAAACACCTCTAATATTTAATACGCTCGAAGATGACTCTAGCATTAAGGTTCTTGGATTACAGTAGAACCCTGTTCCGGATGACTTCACTTATAGACTTACTGAACTTAGCGTGAGAACCACAAAGAGAGAAATATTATCATATATCTCTAAATTGTTCGATCCGGTAGGGTGGCTCTCTCCTGTCGTTTTAACAGCTCAGTCTTTATTCAACGGTTGTGGACTGCAGGCTTAGGTTGGGACGAACCCGTTCCCAAAGAACTTCAAGCTATTTGGCGTGAGTTTGTTGAACAGTTTCCGTCTTTATCTCTTGTAAAAATTCCCAGATTCTTCTGCGTATGTGATGACTCTATTTATCAACTCGTCGCTTTCTCTGACGCAAGTGAACGTGGTTATGCCGCTGTTGTTTACTTGCACGTCTCCTCTCCGAACTCCGAACTCTACCTCTACTCACCTTGTGATAGCTAAATCCCGTGTAGCACCTCGCAAAGACGTTATCAGTCCCTCGTTTGGAATTATGTGGGGCTGTTCTTCTCTCCGAGTTGATAAAAGCTATATTACCCCTCTTTTCCTCTAAACTTAAACTTACAAATATTTTTGCATTTACGGACTCTATGGTCTTCCTGTCTTGGCTCAGAACCTCGCCTCACCTACGACGTGTGGTATCACGTCGTATCACCTAACAACCCCGCGGATTGCGCCAGCAGAGGATTAATGCCTAAAGATCTTGTAGATCATAAGCTCTGGTTTAAAGGACCTCCTTGGTTTAATAAACCTACTGTAGATTGGCCTAGAAATCACAACTTAGTTCCTCTCTCCGAAGTCCCAGAGTCTAAACCTAAAGAACTATTTGTAGCTCAAATTAATCTTAAATCTGAAGACAATTTTCTTTTCACTCACTACTCTTCTCTTCAACGTCTTATCCTTATCACCGCCTGGCTACTACGTGCATTTGATAAATTTCGTAACTCTTCCTCTCATTTCTCTGGGTCTCTGACGACGGCAGAACTTCAAAGAGCACTCTTGAGACTAGTTATATTGGTCCAAGAAATACATTTTAAAGAAGAAATAAAACTTATTGAGAAAGGCCAGTGCAGTTCCCGTCTTAACTCTCCCTCTCCTTTCCTGGATCCCTCGGGTCTGCTCAGGGTGGGGGCAGATTACCTCACTCCGACTTGTCTCACAATGCTAAACACCCTCTCCTTCTCCCTAAGAAGAGTCCTTTTACTACTTTGTTCATAGATTGCTTTCACCTTAGAAACATGCACATAGGTCCTCGTTCTCTTCAAGCTATTATTCAACAAAATTTCTGGATTATTTATGCTCGCCAAGTGATTCAATCTAGGCTTAGTAAATGTATAACTTGTTTCCGTAATGAAATAAAAATCATTCAAAATTATTATTTTTTTAGGGTTTCGTTGGTAAAACCAAAAAAAAAGAAACCCTTATAGTTTCGTTCCTGTGTCTGTCTGTCACTCTGTACGGTTCCAATAACTTTTGAACCAAAAGAGATAAAAGCGTGAAACTTACCAGTATTAAAGATCGTTTTGACGCGCACACAGGAAAAATATAGAGAACTCAAAATAATCAGCTATTCAAATTCAATATGGCGGATAATTCACATCGCGAGAAAAAAATATTTTTTTACAATTTTGAGTGGGGTATAAAATGAAAGGTATTGCAGAGTAGATTACAAATATATATACCACTTAGGGTTAGTGTTTAGTTTTCGGCGCCATTACCTCGAATACTCCTCGTCTACTGAAGCATACGCCTAAATAATTAAAGCTGCCAACTTCTTCTATCACCTGATTTTTATAATAGCACCTCGGCCGATTTTCAGACAATTTTTCCTTTGAGACTGTCAACATTTTTGTTTTGTTAATATTAACAGACAGTTCGTTTACATGACAGTACTCATCAAGAATATTTAGAGCCTTATTTAGTTGAACTACAGAGTCAATAATAGTGAGGTCGTCGGCGTAGGCCAAGATGGCCACGTTGGTATGTCCGTCTACACTTACTCCTTTAAATCCCCTACTTTTAAAGAAAATTTCAATTTCGCTAATAAACAGGTTAAATAATGAGGGCGATAAAATTTCGCCTTGCAATACAACTTTTGAGATAGGTATCTCATCGGATGTTTCCCCATTGTAACATATCTTAGTTGTCGCTTGCCCGTATATACTTGACAAAATATTGATAAATTTAGAGCTTAACTTCAATTCTATTAGTTTCTGTTTCAATAAATTATGATTTAAACTATCAAAAGCTTTTTTGAAATCGATAAAAGCTATGTGCAATTTTCTTTTAGGAAGTCTTATGTGGTTTTGAATAAGGAAATTCAAAATGAAGATGTTATCTGAACAGCTCCGACCCTTTCGAAATCCCGATTGAGACTCAGGTAATAATTTATATTTATCAGTCCAAGAGCAAAGGCGGTTTTTCAAGACGGTAGTAAACAATTTTGTAACACAATTAATCAGAGATATTCCTCTATAATTATTTAAGTCGTTTATATCCCCCTTCTTAAATAATAAGATCGTATTTATTTTCGACCAGTCACCGGGTGTTTTTTCTTATATTAAAATCATATTAAAAAAACTTTCCAGATAATCTATCCCTTCTGAAGGAAGGTTTTTGAAAAAATCATAACCGATACAGTCTGTGCCGGGGGCCGAAGCACTTTTGGCAGTAATTAATGCACTTATTATTTTGTCTCGGGATATCGGAGAGTCAAGGTCAGGGTCGCTATGCTGATGTATACAAGGCTCGACAATCTTTATTTGTTTTGGGTCATGGTACAATTGACTATAATACCCTTCCCATTCATGTATACCTATTAAAGCTCCTTTATTTTTGTTGTTCTTTCTGTATTTATTTACAGTTTTCCAGAATTCTTTGTTGTCAGTCACGTTGGAGAGTTTGTTTACTATGTCTTGTTTATAACTGCGTTTTTTAAACCGTTGTAATTTTGTGTATTCATTCAGTCTTGACTTAAGCTCGGATTTAAACGGTTGATTGAAGGATTCTTTTCTACATTTTCTAGTAGCCCTCCTTACCTCCCTTTTTTTTAATTTACACTCTTTATCAAACCACGCGTTTCGGAAGCGATTAATACAAGTATTTGAAAATCCATTTCTGTATTCTATATATTTTCTCATGCCCAACTTTTCTGCCACATTTTTTATCGAGTTAATTAAATACATATTCATGTCGTCCGACGAATTATTTTCTAACTAAACAGATCGGATATTTCATTATTATTTCTTTTAAGTTTTTCACATATCCAGTGTATTGATTTACATCCCAGCAAAACCTATCAAGTTTAATAACAGAACTTCGGCTTTTTTCTGAAGTTACCTGACAGTCGATATCTAAATCAAGAGCGATTGGGAAGTGCCCTGAGCTCTCGAGAAAAATATGCAAAATGTGCAGTCTGCTGGGCCAATGAAAAAATATGATTAGCAACTCGATCTGATTTACTGGTAATCCAAGATGGCGGCTAATTCATGTCACTCGAAAAAATATTTTTTTTTAAAATTTCGAGTGGGGTATCAAATGAAAGGTATTGAAGATTAGATGACAAAAATATTTAACACTTATTGAAGGTTCAGTTTAAACTTCCCGCCATCTCCCTTCTCCTTTCCCGCAATTTTCCTTTATCTGGATCCTTTTCCCGCGCTTTTAAGCGTCTTCTCCCCTCCCTTGCTAGTCCTCGCCACTGCCTCCTTTCTATCTTCCTCTTTCTCTTCTCTCCCTCTCTCAGGAACACTTTGGGCCAGCCTTCGTTAGTTCCTCTTTATTCACAAGTTATCTCAAATCTGTTTTCCTCTCCGTGGCCGTGATTTATCACTCTTAAATTCAGAAGTGCCGATTTTGCCAATCATGCTAGTACGCCGTGTCGGATCGATCCGCTTGTATGAAGACAGCCGGTACCAGGACGCGAGACTCAAATCTTCAAGACCACCCTGCCGCGGAAACTATTAAAAGTCAGGTAACTTCCCTAACTCCTCTTCCTCTTTTTCTCTTCCTCTATCAAACAAAAGGAGCTTTATAAGTAAAGCGGAAATTAGCAAGAAATAAAGATAGTTGTACAAAACAGTTTATGTTCCTACCTTGACGTACGGATGCGAGTCGTGGGCACTAACCAAAAAGAAAGATAGCAGGATACAGGCTTCAGAGATGAGGTACTTAAGAAGAGCTGCCGATAAAATGTGAAGAGACCGAATTATAAATACAACTATAAGGCTGGGATTGGAAGTGCAGCCCATGCTACAATCTGTTAAAAATGCCCAGCTTCGCTGGTCTGGGCACTTGCAAAGAATGGGCAAGGAGAGATTGCCTGAAAAAAGTTTTCGAAGCTCGTTGTGGAGGAAGAAGACCAAGGGGAAGAAGAAGGACAACTTGGATAGATAACATCATATCCACCCTAGCGGAGCGAGGAACGTCTGTCCAACAAGCAAGGACCATGTCCAAAAATAGGGAAGGCGGGAAATCCTTTTGGTCATCCTCAACACCTATCTGCAGAGATGAAAGCTAAGGAGAGTGCTCCCCCGTCTTATTTAATTTTTTTAAGAAATGAGGTCCCTATAGACTAGAGTATAGTAGAGAGACACGTGGGGATGCCACGTTAGCAAAAGTGCTAACATACGTTTTGCATGGATGGCCAGAAAGTGAAAACTCATCAGAAGTGCAACCATACTCCGGTAGAAAGGGTCAACTGAGCGCGGAGCAAGGAATTGTTCTTTGAGGGTATCGAGCAGTAATCCCACAGAGATTTCGCAGTTCTCTGCTTCAAGAATTACACTCCGCACCCCAAGGAACGGTTAAAATGAAGAGCTTGGCCCGGTCACACTTTTGGTGGCCTAGGTTGGATAAGGACATAGAAGGCATAACGAAGCGTTGCGAAACCTGCCGGGTAAACCATCCGATGCCCGATACCAAATCAATCGTCTTTGTCGTCAAGGCCATGTACACCTACCCCTTAGTACAGATTTCATATCGATCATGGCGGTCCTATTCGGAATGTGTTTTTTGGTTATTTATGATTCACACTCAAAGTGGATAGAATGTTACTTCACAGAACACCCAAACTCTGCCACAACAATAAAGTTTTTGAAAGCTTCTTTTGCTAGATTCCTACGAGATTATGAGTGATAATGCTGTGGCCTTTTTAAGCAAGGAGTTTGAAAGGTTTTTAACATCGCGAGATATTCGTCATCTAAGAGGCAGGGTTTTGCACCCAAGTCAAATGGAACTGCTGAGTCAGGCGTAAAAATAATAAAACCCTTCATAAAAAAGATCACATGTGAGAATAAAGACGCTGATCTCCAAGAGGAGGTAACTGACTTCCTTTTTAGATAGTACATCACCGGCGGAAGCTTTATTAGGAAGAAAACTCCTCTGGGAACTTGACTTGCTGCGCCCATCAACATCTGAAGTAGTGGCGAACAATATGAGGCGTCAAGAAAATAATTTTCGGGGGAGACGGCGCAATGAATTTAGAATAGGCGAAACAGTACTATTTCGCGATTTTAGACCAGGTAAGGAAAAGTGGAAAAGGCTATAGTGGATGAGTGATGAGATTTAGGATATGTTACGTATTTAGTAAAGTCGGTTGAAGGTCACGCTTGAAAGCGGCATTTAGACCAGATTGTGACCGTGTAGCGGTGGTTCAGATTCCTCAGTATGTGAACCAGGTAAATAACTACCACGAGGATCAACATCAACCACAGGAACAAGTAGATCTACCAGACCTTGCTTCAGCGCAATCTCCATATAGAGGAAGATCCACCCTCCGACAACCTGATAGACTCGTCACTGGCTGAATCGAACAAGGGGGGAAGATGTGTTATGTATTGAAAGCTGTCACTTAGTTTTATGACATTAAAAAAAAAACACATGACAAACCAAGAGTATTAGTCATGTCACACTGTTATTGATGGTTGATTGTTTCTTAAAAAATATATTATATTAGTTTAGTTGTATTCATATGAGTACGGAACATAAACCTTATAATAACCGCTCTATCTGGCTGTCCGTTGGATTTTATCCATTGGCATGTTAACCATTATGTCGGGCGACTAAAAAAAGTGACCATGACATGATATACACCTATTTAAAGATCTTGAAGAGTAGAAAAAGAATATATAGCTATTAAAATTTTATACTTTATAATTTTTATTTAATCGTACAGAAACCTGCGATTACTTAAGTGCGCCTCACTTATTTATATAATAGAGAGTTATATAGAAAGAGAAGAAAATAATTATTAGAGTAGTGATGCATAATTAGCAGAATCGGCCATCTCTAGATGGGTTAAGGTCAATTTATAGGTTTTAATTTTATTATAAACATGTAGGATGGCCAGACAGAATGTAGTTTAGATTTCACAATTATGCTTTTTAAGGTGTTGTATGAAGTTATAGTATGTATAAATTATTGTTATCAATAATATTGAAATAGTATTTAGCTTGGTAATGACTCAAGGAAGTATTATATTATAAAATATAATAATGAAAGCTGAAAGGTTTCATTTATACTACTCATTAGACCATGGAAGAAATTTCTTTTATCTCCAGTAGGAAGAACAAGTTATGATTTTGGATTAGTTTAGAGGGACTAAAGCAGGTCTTTTCTTCCCTGAATCAAAAAGTAGGGAGAAAAAGTAAAGTAGGGCGAAAAAGTAAAGATTGCAACTTAATTATTTTATAAATAGTAAAAAATGAATGGCTAATATAATGAAGTTGTTGAAATCAGGTTGGCGTCACTGCATTTACGATCATGTTTATGTTTGTTTATAACCTGCATCTAAATAACCTTCTATTTGAGTTTAATTCCAATTCTTATTTATTTTTAATATTGAATCTCTTATATCTGCCATTAAAAGTGCAAATAATTATTGTTATTTATTAAAATAATAAATAAAAAACAGTGCAATGGCGAAAATGTGAATTTACTACCTCCTGGAGATAAAATATTGTATGTACCTCGTGAGTAAAGTGCCATTATTCCCTTCGCGATAATTATATCCCTTGGCTTCGCCTCGAGAGCTAATTAGTGTTATTCAAAAACTCTAATTCCCTCGGCTTCGCCTCGGGATTTAGGGAACGTGGTTCCTTCGGATTCGCCTCAAGAACCAACTTTTTCGCTCAGGGAATAATTTCTTACTTTACTCCCTAGGTGCATAAATAACTATTCTTTTTAGAAACTAAAAGAAAGGTAATATGGGTTGTATACAGATTGGCTGTACTTACCTGAATAAGTAGCTCCAAATCCAGTTGCTATAGGGCTTTCACCTATATATTCAGCGTGCCTCATGTCTTCTTCTAGTGGAAGACAAATGGGTCGGATATAGTCTGTAACAAAATTGAACTTACTGTACTCATTAGGGTACTTTTCTAGATTGATACTCCCCTGTGTGTTTTCTAGAATATAAGGGACTTTAACAAATTAACTATTTAAGACCAAGGGATTTTAGTCCAATGTCTTTGGGACAAACGAATATTACTCTTCTGTTTTTATAAGGGGAGTGACAGTCTAAAGAAGAACATCCCATACACCTTATTTATATTGATAATCCCTTCTCATTTCTTTTTAAGGGGAGTAGCAATCTAAAGAAGAGTCCTTATCAGTTTACGATCCAGCTACATAGGTACAATGTATCTCATGTCTCCATTAAGCGATAGCAATTTTGTATGCATAATCATCATTCATACATCGTACAATATAATCTGTATCATATTAACTTAAACTTTTTAACTAATTTCTGACAAAATTTTGTTAAAAGAAGCTGCTAGTTGGTCTGCCCGGGTTCACCCATAAATAAATGCGGAGAAAACTAATTAAAAACAAGAATTGGGTAACAGTTAAATATTCAATGAGTTATTAATTGGTACGGCAAACTTTCTCATATAATAATTACGACCTAAAAATAAATAAGGGGGGGGGGACTGCACTTTTTTAAGCAATTATAGCATAGCTTCTGTAATACATAGATACATGGGGTTTGCGGGGTCTGAAAACTACATTCTTCTACTTTATACTTCATATCTAAAACTGAACTAACAATTAGATGAAGGCCATGCTTTGACGGTTTGTATTAGGGTCTTAGATNTTTTTAAACAATTATAGCATAGCTTCTGTAATAGATAGATACATGGGGTTTGCGGGGTCTGAAAACTACATTCTTCTACTTTATACTTCATATCTAAAACTGAACTAACAATTAGATGAAGGCCATGCTTTGACGGTTTGTATTAGGGTCTTGGATATAGTTGTTGTCTGAGTAGTTTCGATAAAATAAATGTAATTGAAGCGAGCGTAGCGAGCTTCCTACATTCAACGAAATATGCTCGTGTCTGTCTGTGTGTCTGAAACGTACGACGATAACTTGAGTAAAAGTTGACTAAGTTTGATGAAATTTTGTACACATGTTCATTTTACCAATGCTTAGGACGAGTTCGTTGGACAACGTTGTCTGTCCAAGCCCGCGTAAACTTGCGCATCAAAATTAAAACAGGAATTCTAGGAAAGGAAAAAATTCTAACTTTGTCTATTCAATGAGACGAACATTATTATTATTATTTTTTACAGATCAGCTTGTTTTATGGTTTAATATGTCCTCCCAGTTCATTTACTGCTGTACGCGCCACTTACGTACAAATGAAATAATTAAAACAAATAACAAAAATCATACAACGCTTACCCGGTTTGACGGGAAAGTCCAACACGCCGGTACGCAGGTTGGTGGATGCAGGTGGGGGGCCCCCGGTGTCTTCTGTACCTACGTATCGCGGAAGAATTCACTTTCGGTTGCAATAAAAGTTCAGCCACCGAACTGCGGAGTTACTGATTAAAGATAATAACTTCACGTAAAATAATAAAGTAAAAACGGAAGGTTATAAAAACGTCAGTCTGACCTCTCGAAACCATGTCTAGAAGCCAACTGAAG
>KZ653223.1:79281-90483 GCA_001010745.2 Gerris buenoi | reverse complement strand
ACTAAAAACTAAACTAACACAATTTAACAATTACAGACTAATTAACAAAAACAATAAATGTAAATAAAATTACAATTAAAGGTGAAAAAAGGGGAAAAACAAATGGTGCCTGGGAAAAAACCTTATAAAATGAGAAAAGTTTGACATTTTAGTTGAGGTTCTTGCCACAAGGAGCGCTAAAATGACAGTTTAGTGACGTCACATGGGAATTGGTCCATTATATGAGTGTAGTTGAGTTAGATAATTCTGTAGGGTTTCATAGATACTTCTCGAAACCTTTATGCTGATGGTGATATTATGTCCGTATATCGCTCTTTAGTTCATCAAATTTCACCCAAAACAATGTAACTATGATATTATTCTAATACGTGCAGATTGTGTAATACTGGGGTTTTTATTTTGTTTACGTTTTTGAGCTGATTTGAGTTGTTAAAATATTGAATGCTGAAATGAATGCGAAGTCAATAAAGAAAATTTGTCAAGAAATTATGGAGTAACTGTAATTTTACAATTTCAGATATGATGAATTCTTACCGCTCCAAGATCACTTCCATAATCGTCTTCAGTGGGGATTCCACCATGTTTGATAATCCACTGATAAGATCTCCAGTCTTCACCTCCGTCACATCCATTGTTCCCATAACCCCATGAACAATCAACAAGAGCCTAAAATCAAATTTAAAATGCATAAAATGGAATATGCTTTAAAATATCACAAAGTAGTAGAAGGCCGGACCTAATGATTCCCGAGTGAGATTCGACAGAGAAGCACGGTAGGGCATGGATGGTGTTATTATAGTCCTTGGCGGTAGGGGTATGCCGATAGAGGGCAGAGAGTTGATAGCACACCTCCTATAGTTTCCTAACTCCCTGATTACGTATACATCTTTTCGACTTTCTTCGGCCCTAGGAAGCGCTGTAGAGGGAGGCCCTACAGCTGGAAGATAGACTGTGCACACCTCCTATATCTTTCTAACTCCTTGATACACCGGGTAACGATTTCTAGTAACGCTTTTCGAATTATGTACCACATCCAAAACATGAAAATGTCAAAAATAAATCTTACAATAAAACATTTACAATAAAATCTTAAGATAATTAGAGATAAAAGATTTAAGATTAATATAAACTAAAATTACCTGCTGAGAAAATGTCAGTAGGTTTCCAGTCTTGAGGAAATAAGCTCCTTCTACAGCACCTGTTGTGGCGTAGCTCCAGCATGATCCACAGGTGGCTTGATCTGTGGCAAATTTGATTAGATCATTAACAAACCAAAAACGTTCTAATCAACTTATGTAAATTATAATGGATTAAACGTCAATATCTGTGAAGTCATAATCTCAAAGCCTGAGGTGTACATAAAGGATAGAAATTGTATGGATCAAATATGCTGGTTAATAAAAATGAGGGAAAAAATTCTAAACCTTAATTTCAAACAATGGATTAATAAATAAGAGAACCAGTGCTCGACACCCCATACCATGTAAGTTGAAGAAATGTAAGACATGCACCATTTTGTATGTGAATCCCTACTAGAGATCAAGAATACGCTATTTCCACACACCACAACTCACAACAGAGCAGTTAAATTCTTTTGAATGGTCAAGAAACTTGGAGAAAGATCGTCAAATGTTGTAAAGAAGCATTTACAGTCTGTGCTAAATGAGTCTTAGTGCGTTGTCAGCACTGGAAAGTAAAAAAAAAAGGAGTGGGGAGCCAATGAAAGTAAAAAAAAAGAGTGGGGAGCCAATGAAAGCAAAATCCTTAGCTCGCTAACGCACCAGCACAGACTGTAAGTATAGAAACTTAATTATCACGGAATATAATTTGTATTTTTTACTACAGCTGTGATCTTTAGATGTTGTAAACTTCAGACTCCTCGGGAAATGTTTATTCAAATAAAATCCCTACAACGGTTTGACATTCTTTTCTACCTTATTTCTCCATCATCATATTCACAGTCGAGATAGGAAAATTTTAGGTCAATGTAAGGAGAACCAAGGCTTTACTGGTGTTGAGTATTGAGTAAAATATACAAGTTTTCAAAATAACTCATGATTTGATTACTTCCTAGTCGGAAATAAATAATAAAGAGCATGCTGAATCTATTACATACCTTTGATGGGAGTTACAGCCCCATGGATTCTCCAGTCAAAACTTTCAGGGAGTTGTTTGGAAATGCTGGTTAGAGCTTCTTCAGTGTAAGGAAATTCCAAAGCACCGTTTGGTCCTGGAGTGTGTTGCCTTCCTTTCATGACTTTCCTCTCTGCTTCACTTTTGTCAGCCATGTGATTTACTTTTAAGGAGAATCCAAGACCTTTTCTGTTGTGAGAATTGATCAACCTTTAAAAAACAAAGAAAATAATGAAAATAATGACTAACCAGAAATAATTTGGAGGGAGGTTTGTAATCAGTAAGCAGCAATAATAAGTAACAAAAACTTAATACTAATTATAATTTGGGGCACAGGGCACAACAGCCTGTGTAAGGCTTGGGCATGCCAAAGAGGATGACGCGGGGTTGGTGTTTCGCTCCGTAACTGTATATAAAGTAATAACCATATTATTGACATTATACAACAGTTTGGGTAGACACGTCACTGAAGTAATCATTTAAAGCATAATACTGAGGGAAAAGCGAGCGTGGAGATTCTTGCCGGATCTTCCCCATTCAAAACGTAAATGGTAATGAGCTACCAGAACCCCAAGAACAAAACCATAGATAAGATTGATCTGTACCTGAGATTCTGTCTGAAGATCTCCTTCCTCTGAGTGTGCTCTTTGTGATGAGCGTAATCTTTAGAATGGGTGTCCTTGAAATGCTCCCAAGCTTCATCAACATGTTCGGTATATCCAGCGATAAATTCCTGCATTGGATTGTAATGAGAACCAAGCCTTTTTCCAGGTCCTGGGAATCCTCCACAAGTCATTTCTGCCAATAAATAACACCAGAAGTAAGAATGCGTTGACAACACAAGCAAAACTTTCTCAGGGCCCCCATACACGATCAAAATGTTTGCTCAAACATCATGTTTGCGCAGACATTTTGACCGTGTATGGGGCTGCTTGATGTTTGCGCAAACATGATGTTTGACGTGTATGACCTAAATTTGCCCGACATCATGTTTGCGCAAAATGTTTGATCGTGTATGGGGGCCTTTAGATACATAGGGAGACTAAATTTAAATCCACTAATATCTGATTGTTTGCACTTTGTTTTTAAATTTCAGAAGAATTTGATTTATTTTAATCAATTACTACGTTTCCAAGAGTTTTCAAAACCGTTTTGAATGTTTTAGTATTCAAGACTCAATGGAAACGGTGATTTCAAAACGTTTTAGGTACAAGGTCACAACCTCAATTTTTTTGTTTTGTATTGAAACTGAATTGAAGATATGATAATCAGACATATTTATAACTAGTCTGGGAGTTTAAAATTTTCAAAATTCTTATGAAAACTCTTTTGAAAACTCCTCATGGAAACACTCAAGGTTCTAAACCAAACCAATTTTCAAAACGGGAGAAAACTCAACGGAAACGTAGTAAATATCTAGGACTACTAGTAGACATTAATTGATAAAAGGGCTTATAACATGTAATGGATGACACGAGGTTAATGTATTGTGCAACAAGTGATGCAACATCTGAAGCATTGCACAACTGTATTGTGCAACTCCTGTTGCACAATACAGTTGGCCACCACTTTACATAATCAGCAACTCATTTATATGGCGATGATGGGTGGACAACGAACCTGGGTCTCTAGCTAGAGTGGGGAATTGAATCTAGAGCCTCCTGCGTGATAAGCAATCGCAATCGCGGTAGCAATGAGCTTCTGTGGACCGTACGTTTGGATTTTCGTACCATCACAATTATGTTTCTTTATATACTCCTATGAGAAAGTAAAATGGGCATTATGGCATTTCGCAGAAAATTATCAATGGAAAGTATATATTAACTTACTGTTTGGAACTTCGAAAATCGTAGAATCAGGTTTTATATTGTTAAAATTATCATACTCCATATAATAATGATCATAATGAGAAGCCAAAAGGAAATCGTAACCTTTCATCTCATACCGCAGAGGAATTGCTATTTTAAGCAAAGGAGATTCAGCTGATTTCTAAAATTTAAAATGAAAACAATCAATAAAAACCACTTAAAAATATATTATTACACTTTATTTCATCGTTAGATAAGTAAAGAAAATATCTTACATACCTCCCATCTGATCCATAGAGTGTATGTAGACGTTCTGTTTCCAAAGCTGTATATTTTATGCCATCTTTCAGTTTGATATCCGTTCATTTCTTCTGTTCCCAAATACTAAAATATAAAAAGGGTTTAATTACTAAAGCAGGTTAATGAAAAATAATTATAAATTTTGAGGGAAAATATAGTCAAGGACTTCACCAAAAAGACCACTTTTTGGTGAAGTCCTTGTAGCTCATAGAAAAAATTACTTAAGATTGTTCACTTTAAATATCTCTTATATTAAAATTGTCTACATAGCAAGTACATATCAAAATTGTACGTTGCATAGAGAATAGACTTAAAATAGAGTTGACATTTGGCGCGATTTCTTGTCCCTTCATGAAAAGTTACATCAGCGCTATCTGTTGTTCGTTGCATCAACTAAAACAGTAGTGGGGATGGATTTTAGTGCATTTAGTTCCTCTATGCCTCTACTAGGTGTCGCTAGTAGTCATCCCCTAAAATTCTCATTTTATAAATACTATGCTTAGTTATTACAAGTGTCTGACTTATTTGTTGTGTGTGACTTTATTTTGTTTTTTATCACATCCTTTTTTTAAAAACATTTTATTTAGTTACAAAATGTGCATATAAAGTAATTTAAAGTAACAACTTGTAATAAACTAAGCATAGTATTTATGAAATGAGAACATAAAGAACACACCTAATATACTTTCTTGTCACAACCTTTTTATTTTGTCTCTTAACATCATATGTATTACAACTTTATATACAACAAATTATAAGGCTTCGAAAATGAATTTAAGGCTGATTTACACAACTTTTTAAGTACTGAAACATTTAGTAAAGAAAAAACCGTCAACAATCCTTTAAAATTAATTATCTAAGACCAAAATAAACCGCTGTCTTCTTCTTTCGTCCCCTTTTTTCTTATTTTTTTAGAGCAGCGCATTCTATGAGCCGTTGCACGAACTATTTTCCAAGTTTTGTGACGTCATGATGGGACACGGGATTTTTCAACGAATGCCACCCTCCTGGTACGTTGTATTTTAATACATAACTATGAACGACTTATTATTACATTAATTGAATAATATGTATAAAAAGTCAAATAATTTGTAATTATTTACTACATATATAGAAAATGCAGCTGCAGCATTTGTATTCATTCAAGAAGTTACATCTTGTACTACATAAGAGAATTCAGATTAGTTTATTTGTTGATTAACTACTATAATTACCTGAAAGTCTGCAGTGTCTGGTAGAACAGGTTGAAGAGTTACTGGAGATTTGCTGGTTCCGTTAGTTTGGAAGCAGGTGATGACGTTGGTCTCTGTATCAGTAGTCATGGGAGCTACTTCATACGATGTACCATAATCACCTTCCTTATCAAACTGAAACGTCTTCACCATACCTGCAACCATTGCAACAGATTTAGAATGATAAATTACATGTGCATAAACTGCAGGTGCATCTTATGACTACCAAAGAAGTTGAACAGCAGTATTGTAGCTTCAATCCATTATCAGTTTTCAACAAAGGCTGGTGAGATGTATAAAGACTAACCATGTAGAAATCTTCAAGAATAAATGGGAATAAGTAATTATATTATATTTATAGCGTAGTTATTGGAATTTAAATGTTCTTACGAACTCAAGAAGCAATGATTAACTGCCTTCTCAAACCAAATGTGAGTTTTTAGAGTAAGAAGGAATTTAATATAGGAGATCATGTTAGAGGTTTTATGAATCCCGACAATTTAAATAGATTTGATTTACAGGGATCATTTCAAGGGATTAGCTCATGATCATTCTCAAAAGAGTTGCCATGACCATTCCTCAAGGAAATAGCTCATGATCATTTTCAATGTAGTTGTTATGATCATTCATCAAGGAAGTTGCTCATGATCATTCTTAAGTGAGAAGCTTATGATCATTATCAAGGGAATTGCTCATGATGAGGGTCATTTGCAGCTGATATATTATAAACCTTAGAACAACAAAATTGTTAGGTGAAAGCAAATCTGATTATTATTAAGTTAATAAGAGAGATTTAGATTTAAACTGCTTATAGAAATGAAAGAAATTTTATTTCTAAAATTGGTAAGGTGGTTGCACACACGCAGCTGTTAGTGGCAAATAGACTTTTTGCACAGACTACTCCTTTTCGGAGGTCATAGAAACCCATAAGAAGTACGAGGCAATTAATAATCTTTGAAAGCAAAGCAAAATCAGTGCTGCTATACTAATTTCAAACATAAAACGAAGTTTGTCACAAATAAGAGTCCATCTTTATCATTCTCGATGTGTAGAGAGGTTTACCAATAAATTGTAGAGAATACGAAAAATTCTCGAGAAAGAATAGTGTAAAACTAGGTAGTAGGCAGGAATTCCCATCCCCCCAAGGCCCATGGGGATAATTCTTTCCAAAAACACCCCGAAAAATTCCTTCTTATGGCGCAAGTTGCGCCATCGAACCCCTCTGAAGGCACCCCTGGTAGAAGATTGACAACCTCAAGATTCAGAAGGATGAAAAATAAAAATAACATTAATTGATAGACTCATGAATGAAATACGGAGGTATAAAAACTAAACCTGGCAGACCCATAACCACATTAAAGGGGGATCTTGAAAGAAATTAAATGTAAAATTTGTCTTTGCTTGGGGAGAATGGAAAAGCCTGAAGTGAATTCAAGTAGAAATCCTTTTTTGCAGTCATACGTCATATGTCTCACACTAGGAGAGTCCTGATTGAATAAAGTTCGTAGTAGGGTACCATCTCCTATTCAAAGTGTCTTTTACAAGATAGGATTCTTTTGATACGGTTTGGTCGAGTGATAACAGGGTAGGTACACTATCAAAAACGTTTTTTTGCACTAGAGGGCACTGGAGATACAATGAAGAGCTAGAGAGTGTCCTCAAAAGGAAAAATATAGTTAGGTTCATAAAGGCTCAGAGAATTCGATGGCTAGGACATGTGGAGAGAATGACAGGCGAAAGAATCCCAAAGCGTATGCTACACGAAAGGCTATTCATGAGAAGAAGAAGTTGCCGCGAAATAGATTGATGGATGGAATGCGGGACGATCTGATGGCGATGGGAATGAGAGGTTGGCACTCCATGACATCAGACCGATATTGTTGGAGAGGCGTGGTACAACAGGCCAAATCCCACCCCGGGCTGTAGCGCCACTTAGAAGAAGAGAGGGCGCTGGAGAGGTTGGATCCAAAAAAAACCTACCTGCATCACTTAAAGCCTTACAAGATGGGCTTATAATTAGTTTTAGTTTTTTTTTTGTTTTTTTTTCAAGAGTTACATCAAGTCAGAAATATCGCCTGCGCAAGAAATCAGATAGTGCACATATTTCATATGGACACAATAATGTTCTTATCAACTCGAGTTAAGCAATGATTGACTGTCATCTTAAACAAAATATGATTTGTTTAGACTAAGTTTGCAAAAGATAACGTACTTAAAAGATAAAGAATGTTTGCAAATTGTTGATGGCGAGGATTTGATAAGAAAAACTATGTTAATCGAGATGAAAAGATAATATAAATGATAATTACCTCCATAGTAGTCAACCCTGGAAGCTTTCTGATCTCTATCAAACCAACCAATAAAAGGTTCTTCGAGTTCTGCATAAGGCATGGATAGTTTCCCTGATACCTGGTATGCTTTACTCAACAGAAGCTGGCTTCTGCACGATACTGTAACATAATAACAGTACAGATAAATAGAATTAATGTAAAAAATTAACGGGAATAAACAGTATCCGAGAGATTTAAGACTCTCCATAAAACCAATGATCAAACACCAACAATATTGTCAATGTTCCGTGTTCAATTTCCAGAGAAGCAAGATGTTTTTTTTCCTCGGATCAGCATAATCCTTTATATAATCGAGTAGAGTCCCGACGGCGACAGCGACGGGCGACGGGCGACGACGCACCTCTAAATGATTTATAACGTTAAAAATTAATGAGCCATAAGCTGATAATGAACCAATGACCTCCAGAATGTAAGCCGGACACGCTACCATTGCGCCATTGCAATATAACAAATATCCGAGCATAAAACTTACTATTTAAAGAGTAAATATATCTATTTAAATATCTATTTTAATAATAACTAATTATCTCTCAGCTCTTTTTCTCAACCATAATAATTATTCTGCCCGTTACCACGGGCATAACGGCTAGTAGTTTTATGAAATGAAAATTTTCTACGATCCCGACATGTAATTCCTGTAGGTTGTTTGCGTTTCTTATATTAGATTAGAGTAAATATTACTTTTATTTTATAAAAAAAAAACCCGTCAAGTACTTGCCAGCAAGTTACTAAAAGGGTTTCTTCGGTCATAAGAATTCATTATTATTATTATTTATTTTTCAAACAAAAATATGTATTTTTTACTTTTAAGAAACAAGGTGTGCATATACAGGGTGGGCCAAAAAAACGCACTTATTTGAACACTTATAGCGCAGCTTTTGTAGTAGATAGAGATATGGGGTTACAATTAGGTGAAAGCCACGCAATGACGGTTTGAAATAGGGTCTTTAAAAAAGTCGTTGTCCGGTTAGTGATCTTGTCTGATATTATAGTTTTGATAGAATAAATTACACATGGTGGAAGGAGGGGAGGGTTCTTTGTAGGTAAGTGGGAGAAGTCCCTCAGTGTTATAAAAAACATTGAAGATGGGTAAAGCACAATTTTGCCAAATATTAAAGATTAAATGCTAAATTGTACGTTTATGCAAGATGTTACTCCGCGCCATCACTCCTTGCAAACAATTCAATACTTGCAAGAGAATTGCCCAGACTTGCAGACAGGCAAATTGTGCTTAACCTATCTTAAATGTTTGTTTTAACACTCAGGAACTTCACCCACTTACCTACAAAGAACTCCCCCCACCCCCCTTCCACCATATGGTAATTTATTCTATCAAAACTGTAATACCAGACAAGATAACTGGGTAGACGTCCGGGTGGACAACGGCTTTTTTAAAGACCCTATTTCAAACCGTCATTGCGTGGCTTTTACCCAATCGTTTTTAAAGTTATAGATATGAAATTTAAAGTAGAAGAAGGTAGTTTTTAGGATCTGAGAACCCCATATCTCTATCTACTACAAGAAGCTGAGCTATAAGTGTTCAAAAAAGTGTGGTTTTTTGGCCCACCCTGTATATTTGTATATGCACACCTTGTTTCTTAAAAGTAAAAAATACATAGGTATTTTTGTTTGGAAAAAAAAATAATAATNCACCTTATTTCTTAAAAGTAAAAAATACATAGGTATTTTTGTTTGGAAAAAAAAAAAAAAATTATTATTATTATTTTTAATAATATATTATTTTGGCCCACTCTGTATATGTATTATCTTTTATTATCTTCGATTCGGTATGCACTTATTAAATTCTTTTAGGGGTAAAATGGCCGCAATTTTGAAAATACGATATATTTTTGTGAACCAAATTCCAATACCTTTAAAATGATACCAAACTTCGATTTTTCAAATCAAATGGAGCTCCCGAGTTACGGCCCCCTAAAATTTTTAAAATTTAACTTTTTTTTATATCAACTCCCGGCAATATCATTGGAACACAGAGACGCGTATTTTTGTATTTTTGCCTTATATTTTGGTAGGTTTTCTGTTTTTGGGTATAAAAGTTTAACTTGTATTACCAAAGTCTATAGCTTCAGTAGGTCGGGAGATATACTGCAAGATGCGACGGACGGACGGACGGACGAACTACCAAAAGCATAAGGGTTTCTAGGACGACCTCGAAACCCTAAAAATTGATGTTTTAAAAACAGAAATTTGGTCTGTGAAAAATTTAATTTAACATGAACTTCAAAAAAAACGCCTTATTTTTTTAAAATCTGAGTTTTTTTATATAAAAATTGAGGGTAAGTGAGGGGGGAGGGGGGAGATAAATACAAATGGCCAATTTGTATTTTCTTTCTTATTTAAAAAAAAATGTATTTTTTTTATAAAGAAGGACTTTTTTTCATACAATTAAAATTTAGACCAGTTCCCTATTGTGCTATTTTAAAAAATCGCAATTTTTGGGAATAGAATACATGAAACAAAATTTTTAAAACGATAAATCTTCATTTGAAGACACGCAGGAGGGATGATCATAATTAATTTTTTTTCATATGATTTAAATGTAGACCAGTTCCTTCTTGGGCGATTTTAAAAAAAAACCAATTTCATAGAACAGGTTACATGGAACGAAATTTTGTATGAGATAAATCTTTATTTGAAGTTATGCAGGAGGGATAATCAAGAATGGCTTTTGTCGAAAATGAATTTTTTGGTCATTTCAACAATGTTTTTTGGTCATTTCAACAATTGTTTTTGGTCGTATCGTCAAATTGATCCTGGTACCTACTATATTTACGAGTACCACTGGAAGAATATAATATACTAATACTAAGTATACTATGTACAAGAAATTAAAAATACGAACCAGGAAATATCACCACGATGGTTAATACACTTTTTATAAAATTAGATAAAATCATTTTGATTCTATTTAAATCAAATTAAAAAACTAAATTGATGCACTCGGAACTAAACTGAAATTATGCCGGGGAAATAATGAATCAACCCTTTTATACGAGATATCTGTTTTTTTTAATTTCTTATCTTCATCAAAAGTGAATTTCTCATTAAATTTAAAAAATTGGAGCTCCACTTAAAAATTTGGCGAGTGTAGAGTATGATCTTATTTCTTTTTTTTTTCTCCACTCGTCCTTCATTTTAAGGGAATTTTTCCATAAGTGTTTATGGATGATTTCAAATGAATAAGTGGACACACTTCTCGTTCTAGATACAAATTCTTTTTTCCACTTCTATTCTTCATTTTTTGTTCATTATTCTCATCTCCAGATAATAATGATTATGAAGGGATTTCATTATAATTAAATATATAAATATATAAAAAAAAAAAAAAACAAAAACATAATTAACAAAAAATTAACA
>KZ653223.1:20868-40406 GCA_001010745.2 Gerris buenoi | reverse complement strand
CTAATTCATTTTTTTTTTTAAGTTTTTGGTAGTATTCATACTACGGAATGTTTTTAATTTTAATTTAAATCAAATTATAATTACTATTTACAACGGGAGATAGACAGAGAAAAATAGACTTCAGCACCGGCTAGCTATACTGAAGAATAATTTCCTCTGTTGATAACGATACCTAGTCCCGAATTAAGCTTTCAAATTTTTCTACAAGTCTAGAAGTCAAACTTAACGACAATAGAACTAGACCGAGAAATTACGCTTGTAATTATAAAGTACCCAATTAGTACCTGTACCTAGTACAATCAATTAGAAATTTAATTTTTTTTTTAATAAATAAAAAGGCCCATGGTTGGAATCCCGGTGCTCAAGTCTATTTTTCTCTGTATGTCTCCAGTTGTAACCAGTTGTTGTCCGTTGCTTGGTTGAACTATACCTAGTCGAGTCGCTATCATACAATGGAGGATAATTTAAAAAAAAGATAACAAACACAGCTTGTTAGCTTTATGATAAACTGAATCCTTTCTTAAGTTTGAGCTAAATTTTTATTTTTAAAAATAAACCATGATTCTTCCGTGGCAGATTATACATTACAATAATTAATAGGAAGACATAAATAACTTACATAATAATTTTAAATTAGTCACTTATCCTGGGGAAAACACTGACAACTGAGGGTGGGGAAAACAGCAACTTCGTCACCCAAATATATATTGTTATCTATATAGCCTTCCGCCACCACAGATCTACTAGCAGTGAACCCACCTCTAATTACAATAAAAAACATGTATACGAATAACTACAAGTACAGTCAGTCCCAAATGAGAGTTAGTGCGTTGACAGCGTAGGAAATCGAGTGACACACAGATTGGCTAACCTATCAGAGAAAAAATAAAGCCACTACATTTACCTTCTTATATGGTTATCCAGAGGGCAAATCTTGAGCTCTCATTGGCTCCCCTCCCCATTTGCTAGTTTTTCCCGCCCTGTCAACGCACTAACTCTTGTTTGGTACATGCTGTAGTCATAGCACACACACTGGGGAAGCTAAGACTAAAATTTACCTGCCACACACAGGTATTTTTGTCATTAAAGGTATTACCTCCTTCTTCTTTTGATTCCTAGTTCTTTCTGCTACCCTTTGTTTAGAACAAATAAAAAATGTTCATCAAGACAGAGCTTTTGTTAAGATACATTCTTTACTCATTATTTTGGTCTAAAATGACTCATATACTAGTTTTTTTTTGGTGAAAAATTAAGCTTATACTTAAATAATTAATAATTGTTATTTTTTTACATTAAAATATTAAATTAAGGCAAACCTTTATCAAGACAGATTATTTATTTCCATTCAATACAACTGCTTATTTATTTTAGTTATTTTCTTTCTATTATTATAATTAATCATTATACACCCATGTTTTCTTTGAAAAATTTCATTATCAGCAGACAATTATTTGTAGCTAATAATAATTAGTTTACAAAAATAAAACTTACAAAATAACAATATTAATCTAAAAAAAATCATTAATATTAATCTAATACAAATGTTAACATTATATATAGACCTAATTCGTAATAAACTGTAATAAAATGATCACAAATGTATCTCCTCGGATGAAGGGGACGATGTATTCTTCACACTCCATCTTTTCCTGCCAAATAGTCAATAGAATAAAATGTAATAAAGTATAGACGACAATAGTATAAAAGTAAATTGAATACTGACACGTGTTACAGGGTTACATGATAAAATTACACATGGAAAAAATTACACGTTGAAAAAATTACACGGGGAAAAAATTACACATCCGAAAATTACATTCCAAATCTGCTATCAAAAATACGCAATCAAATTTGAAATTTTTAAGTGTGTTGGCCTAAGGGCAAAAAGGGTGGTAGCCCCTAGTATACGGAAGTGGATGAAAATAACCTGCCTTTACATGGTTCATTAATCTATTACACATTTCATTAATTTATCTTTTACGATTCAGGTAGGTTTAATTAATCATTAATTTTACGATACAAGTTTTATCTTTCTGTGGTTTTCGGGAGGTTGATATTTCTATCTTTGCCTCTCTCTAGGGGGCAAAATATTGGAGATAGAAAAAAAGTTTGGAGTAAAATTTGATTATTTTTCACTGTAGAATCCAAATCTGCTATCAAAATTATACACTACTTTTGAAGTTGGGTGGTCTGCGGGCAAAATGGATGGTTGCCCCTCTTGCGTGATAGCATGAAAGCAAACTTCACTTTGCATGGTACAGATCCCCCTAAGTTTCATTAACTTATCGCAAACCGTTCAAAAGTTAAGAGGTGGGGGGACTTTTGGACTACCCTGTATGTGGGCTACAGCAAGGGCCTGGGCTGACTGAATCTCTTCCCATCCTCTAGGCTTGACATGACAACCAAACTATTTTATTAATTTTCCTAAAACTTTAAATGTGTAATTATTTCTTAGTGTAATTTTTTCCCCGTGTAATTTTTTCCATGTGTAATTCTTTCCGTGTAATTTTTTCCTGTGTAATTCTTTCCTGACACCGTGTTACAGACATACAAAAAAATGAGCACGCACACTAGGCCTCTTATAATAGCACTGGATCCACTTTAAATGTTTCCTGTTTAATCAAGTCTGTTCACTTCTACATTACAGTTTAAATCAGAATTACAATGGAAGACAAATGAAACTTTCTTAGTGTTCACCTAGTATAGCTTCAGAAAATCCAATATGCAAATACAGTCGGACCTCCATATAACGAAACTGATGGTTCCAGAAATAAATTTGTTGATCAGAAATTTTGTTACGTAGAATTAATTTTCCATAAGAAACACTTTTAAGTAGAGAATATGTGGGATATTAAAAAAAATCGTTATAATAGATATTTTCGCTGTATAGAAGTTTGTTATAAGGAGGTCCGACTGTAATTATTTCTTAATCGAAGATTTACCTTAATTTCATTCATTTTCTCCATTAGACTGGATGTAAACAGGGGCTGAATTTGCAGACTGCGATACCTGAAAACAAAGGTTTAATTAGCAAAATGAAACAAGCGGGATAACAGTATTACAATGTAAAATATGAATGGTACAGTAAACAAAAAGGCTTTCTATAATAAGGTCTTGGGACTTGATGCATTGTCAAGTCTTTTGTATCAGCCCACGATATTAATTTTAAGAAATAAAGTTAAGTTCCAAACGGAGACAAAATCCACATTAGTGGTGGGAAGGATAAGGTTCTCTTTTTTTGATTATTATTTAGCCACAACTAAAAAATTAATTATATCAAGCAGCTTGTCTCACCCAAGCCTGGTTTACACAATGCCGATTGGCGAGACAACTGGCGGGGCCAATTGGCCTCACAGATTGCAGGACAATCGCTGGCCAGTCCAGTTGAAAAAAATACAGTTTACACGTGGATATGAATTGTCCCAGCAGTAGAGGTCAAGAAATAGACAATTGATAGCACTTTTTTGATGTTTTGCAAGTTCTATATTGAAAGTGCCTTGTAAGGACTTAATTTTATCCTTCTCTTTATCCAAACTAAATCCTTCGATATTCATTTTATTGACGATCTCTACGAGTACCGTTTGACGGGCGTTTTTATCTTTTTAAAGATCATCATGCATGTCCCACAAACATCTATGTTCAACCAATTTTAAATTAGTTTCATCGTTGAACTTCGGAGCCATTTTACGTGTAAACATAGATTGTTATAAAAAAACAAAAAACGAGCTTAGAAAAAATACAGATTAAATTTGAAAAAAAAGAAACAGATAATAATGAGAATTCAGAGTAATAGGAAAGAAAGAAACTGTCTCTGACTGGCACAACGCAACTGTCCTATATCGTTCACAGGGTGCCAATTGTCGCAGCAATACCAAGATCCGGTGTTGGGGAGCGCCCCCACCTCTCGGATCTCGTAGCTGGGCCTAGTTGATTGTCCTCAACCTACTCCTTGAAACAATAGCTTGCCAGTCCAACTGTCGGGAAAATTGGCAAGCCAATTGGCCTAAAACGTTTACACGAAGCCAGTAATTTCATGCCAGTCAACTGGCTTCTTTCAATTGTCTTGCCAATTGGCATCGTGTAAACCAGGCAAAGTAATTACAGCACAGTTTCAACTCAGATTCGGAAACCCCACCAAGTGGTGGTACCCCAATAATTTTGATTACAAAGTATGTATTAGATTCTAAGATGTTCACGGGGCAATTTTTCTTTAGCGGATTACCGGGAGTATGAGGAGAGGATAAGTTCTGGACGAGAGGATTAGGATGGTGGACGAGCTTGGCGTGGAAGGATTTGTAACGAAATGAGAATATGGACATAGGGAACATTTAGGTCGTTTTGTATTATACGGTTGGCCACGTAGGAGGGAGCATTACATATTTTTCGTAGGATTATGGATTGGATCTTATAAGAATTTGATGGTTTGGTCGATCCCCACAGTTCAAGTCCGTTCAAGTTAGTTTGTTCGTTAGTGATTAATTAGATCTGTTGTCCAAAAGTCTGAGTAAAGTCTTGTATCGTTGCTTCATGTCTGTTCGTTTTAGTCTCGTATGTAAGTTCGAGGTGAGTCTTCGGTCTAAATGAAGTCCTAAGTACCGCATATGATTCTAAATTGGAAGTTGGTGATGACAAATAGCTCTTTGCAGAGTGAACGTAACATGTACACTTTAATTCGCCATTTTTTTGGACCAGTTCTCAATGTAGAAGTTGTTGTTGCAGAAAGGATAAGATTCTACGTTTAGTTTTACACTCGTGGTTCAGTGGCTAACCTGAATGACATGCTGAGTGTCTGAGGAGCCAGACGAAGGAGCTGTCTGTAGTATAAGAGGCTGTCCAGTTCCACTGCCACCCTGTACTTGCATTCGAATCATCTGCATTTGATTAGAGTTTAGTTGCACCTAAAACAATAATAGAATATAATGTTTACTAACATAAGTCATACAAGTTTCTTAGCTACAAATCAGGGCTCACAATAGAATTTTTGAAGTGAAACTTCTTTGGCGGTGGTAGAGTGAATTTTTTCATACAGTGAAATCGTGTAACGAGGTCTGCGGTTCGAGACCCGTCCTAGTGTAACATTTTTACAGATAAATGTATTATATCTATTTAAAGATCAGCAAATCAAAACAAACATTTATTTGTATTGGAATAAATGTGGTTGCCTTAGCATAGTAATATTTTTTTTTTTTTCAATTAAACTTCCCATATCCATTTTGTTACGTTCTACTTAAATTTATTTAGGAAGTTTTTGATTTAATGTAGGAAGTTCGTATTTTTTGTTTAATAGTTAAAAGTATTTATTTTATTTTGAATAATGTTAGATTGAAACAGTTTGTTATGTTTATATTTTAATCAGTTAGATTACGGCTAGTCAGTGAGAGAGAGATAACGTTGTTTAGACCTAGACACCTGCGACATAAGATAAGGAACCCTATTCATAAACATCTATCGATACTACGGTCAGTCTGGATTACACCCTCACTCAGTACAGACGTATAGAGCCCCGCTCTGCGTTAGCCACACTGAGCGCACTTACGTAATTACACACGTAATTACGGACCTATTGGAGGCGTTATTCCAGCTTGCTGTTGGGGTCTCCAGGTTTCGCCGCTGTTTCTTTACTCATCACAACACCAGTTATTTCTACAGCCCGACGTCTTTGTCAACCCGCAACTTGACATCTCTCTACAATACCCAGGCCATATAAACTTTATTTATTTATACATCTTNTCAAAACGGCTCTATATGTAAATTATATCGATTTCACGAATCCTTGCAGCTGTTTAACTTTCACGGTCCAATCAAATCCGGTATCATGAAGGCTTTTTGCAGGAAAAATAATGATTAGATCACATTGAATTACTAGTAAACTACTCCAGTTTTTAATATTATGCTAATTTTAAGGAACGTCGAAGTACCGGGATTTGGAATAGCACTAGCCGTTCCACCGAATCGATTCTTCGATTTCGGGAGTCGTCGAATCGTTGGCCTCCTGACAATTGTGAATAATTAATCATATAGTGAGACAAGCGTGAGGTATCGTGTTAGAGGTAGGGCCGAGGGGCCTCGTGTTTCTGCCTATTTGTATAGAACCAAGCCAGTGAAACGACACCGGTACACAAGAGCTTCAGGCACCCACATACTCGGTCCTCCGGTTCAAGGGCATGCCAGATCCCACGCCTAGCCACAACCAACAGTACCTTTTTTATTTCTAAACATATTACGCAATCATCAAAAGAGAAATGAAATAAAAAAATCTCCCTTAATAGTTGAAAACAATACAGGGAACTGAAAAATTAAGAACACGAACTCGGGGAGCCTTACAAAAAAAATCAATTTAACAGAACGCATTTTGGATCTTGGTTTAGAAATTGTAACCCACGAATCAGTGTTGCCTCTTAAAGCTTAGGGAAAAATCATCACCAAGAACCGACAAAAGTCAAAACAACTAAAGAAATATGACAAAATTTAAGCGAATTCGTGTTGTGAATTTTATTTTTCATTGATCGCGACTATTAAAGTTGTCGCATTTTTGGCTAAATAAGTAGTTAATAGATTACGTTTTTTTCGGATATGAATGAAAAATGCGAGTTCCTAGATCGTAGGAATGCCGTGATTCGATCGCCTGACAAGACTAAGGTTTTCAAGAGATCTGTTAAGTAAGGTATCGAGTGCATTTTTGTTTCTTAAAACAATTAATTCAAAACTTCTTTTGAATGTTTTAAATTGTCTGATTCATTCGATTTCCGATTCATTTAGTATGTATAACTATTAACAATTCGGTGAAAAGATAAGACTGCCTTAACTTGTATAAACTAAGTTAAATTATCATTTTTAAGTTTAAGCCTACGATATACTCGCATCTAAAAGCCGCATGTCACTTCAGTTAAAATTTTGAACATCTAGAATGGCATTCCAGTGTTTAAAATATACCGCATATTGATTAGTTTTTGTATACTGTCAACGTTATTCGTAATACGCTACAGCCCGTATGTTTGTATAGTATGTTTTACGAAAATATTACTAATCATAAAAAATTAGTAGTTATCGCCTTAAATTGTGTTTAATTAATACATCTTTCATATCATTCAAATAAATACATTAAAGAGTTCATTCGTTAGTAATTTAATCATGCTAAGACACTATTTAAGCCAGTTTGAACCCCCGAAAACATCTAAAGGTATGAATGAAACCCCATTATAAAAGTTTTTTTTAATAATTTCGAATAATGATCTTAACAGTGTAGTGTGTGACCATTAGAGTACAGTTTCTCTAATTAACTTAAAATTAAACTTAAGTTTGTCAGGAATTTTCTAATACAACAAATTAATTAAAATTGTAAATTAGTCACTGTTATCACATAAATGTCTGTCACTGTTAAGATGATTATTTGGACTGACATTTTAGTAGATTGTTAGAACATTTTAGTTGAGTTACATTAAAAATAAAATATGCTGTAGATTGGATTTAATCAATTATAATTTGTTAAAATATTAGCAATTGATGAATACGCTATGGTAAAAATAATTCTAGTACACCACTTGCTTCACATTTATGAAAACTTTTTGCCCTTCGTAGGGCAGGACGTAAATTGATGAATTGACATGCCATTGAAAGATCCATTACGTCCAAATAACTCTAGTTTGCCATTTGATTCGTGAAATGTTCCAACCCTTAATAGAATCTCTTCATTCATTCTTCATTTCATTTCATCTTCATACATTCTTTATTAATTGCACAACATTAGTATTTATGAACCGTATTTTGTGTCTCTCTCCTTAAGAGAGATATCTGGTATGAATAAAATATGGTGTTGGTTTTTCTATGTATAAATGTTGAATTAACAAACTAAAACACTAACTTTAAAGATATATAATTTAGAATAAGGCTTGTCCATGTGTTGTCTTCCATCAACTGCATGAATCAGATTGTAAATCTGTTAATGCCACTTCGAATTAAATTATGAATGACAAGAATTCAGTGTATTGTCTCCCATCAACTAAATTATAGTTATTTACGTACCTAGAGCAGTAAAGGCGTTATTACAGGCCGAGGGCGAAGTTTGAAAGCATGAGTGCGTTTAACACCCGAGGCCTGTCATAGCGCTAACTGCTCGTGGTGTGTACACTATTTTATCGCCCACCACATGTTAACTAACTACAAAAACAAATTATTTTGCCGTAATCTTCAAAAACAGTAAATGCATTTTAAGGTTAAATCATTACCAAAACAAACGGCAGTTATAAAAATATTGATTGTTTACAAATTGAACAGCTGACACTGAGTACTACTAGCGCTGTCTGCACGCCGCGGCCGCTACTCGAACTAAATTAGCGGCACTCTAATGGAAAAACCATACATTATTACTGGCCCCAGGGCTGTAATATGGAACATTACCGGCCGCTCAGGATAGGAATGTTTACAAGTGGAGGGCGGTAAAGTAAATTTTAAATCTGTTAATGCTACTTCTTTAAATATCCTTTTACTACTATAACAGGACCCAATCTATCAATTGGGAACGCATTAATGAATAATTCAGCTCAAACATTCTTAAAATATAATAATATAATAATAATAATTTATTTCCACCATATATAAATAGGTGTTACAAACATTTACATTTTTTTTACATCAAGGTTTTTTCTTGATATTCTTATGCTTGAAAAGCATAAGAAATGTTTTGGTAATTATTTAAGGCATACGGCTAAATTAGCAAAGAAATCGGGTTAGCATTTGTATTCAAATGTTGACATTTTGTACAATAAAATGTTTCAATTTTTGTTCCAATTGAAGAGAAGATTTTATCAGGGTTTGTAGCATATAATTGAAGGTTAGAGGTATGTATTTTAATATGCAAGTCTGTAGTGTGGATAGATGAAATAAATATATAAATCAGACTACAGACTTAAGGTCCTCATACACGATCAAACATTTTGTGCAAAATGTTTGCGCAAACCTGATGTCGGGGAAATTTAGTTAAAAATCATGTTTGCGCAAACATCAAGCAGCCTGGTCAACATGGTCAAAATGTTTGACCGTGTATGGGGGCCTTTACAATTAAAAAAAAAAAAACCTTTTACCTACACTTAAAATTGTTATTCTCCACTTTTAAAGTAGTAAAGAATTGGAAAAAAAATAATTTTATTGCTCTATGTTATACCTTAATAATCATTACTATTTACAGCAATAAAATTGTCGCACAATACTTTGTTGTTTTTATTTGGAAATCTTCAAAGGTTTAAGCACGATTGGTTTTTGTAGATCTCACTATGAATAAAATAAAAGCTCCGAAGAGAAGAAGTGATAATGTTGTGTTCGACGAGCCTCTCATTGCAATCAGTATGGAGCCTACGGAAGAGCAAGATCCACTCTTCATTGACCCCACGGCCGAAACAATACATAACGGTAATTTATAAAAACAATTGTAAACATTTAATAATACAGTAGAGCCTCAATAAGAAGAAGGGGATTAAGGAAATAGTCTTGTTATCAAGGTGTTCTTTTTGTTGAGGGTCGTGTTATCAAGGTTAATGGGTGGGGTTTTCAAGTCTAGACTTGTTCGAGGTACCTCATTCCTGTAAAGTGTCGTGTTATAGAAGTTGATTTCTCAAAACGACTTGTTATAGAGGTTGGGAGTTATGTTGTGAATTGGAAAAAGTCCGTGTTATTGAGGTTGTTTGGATAATAATAGTCGCGTTATAGAGGTCAATTTAACATTAATGTGTTACGGCAATTTCAAGGGGATTTGAAAATTGCACTTGTAGTTGAGGTTTTCGTGTTATTGAGGGTCGTGTAAGTGAGGTTCTACTGTATAATTTTTTACATTATAGTTAATAAGTTTTCAATGGATTTAATTTTATTTTTGATTTTGACAGATATCGAGGACGAATTTGCTTTAAATAAATTTAGTATATTTTCACCGAAGGTCATAGATGTTAAAAGAAGAAGTTTCATCAATGTTAAAGGTAACTTTTATTCTTTTCAACATGTTTATAAATATTTTTAGTTTATACACATTCTTGTTAAAAGAAATAATGTTGTATGTGTACTCCTGATAAAAAACAAGAATTATTTATAATATTATTTGATGTTCTAAGTTAAAGCCTTTTTTTCTTATCAGGGAAAGAAGAAGTGAAAGTGAAGGAGGAAGCGGTGCAACCAGACGTAGTTAAAATTAAGGACGAACCCAAGGATCCAGAGGACTTTGAACTGGATTTACCTAAAGAAGAAGAATTAGATCCAGTCGAAGCGTTTGCCCAGGTTTTAGATAAAATTGAATACCTCTGTCCTAAATGTACGTTTCGATCAGTCGATAAGGAAGAAGTTACCCAACATTTTGTTTCATCTCATAGGTTAGTAGTCTTTGTTTTTTTTTAATTTAATCCTTTTAATCATTATAATTATAATTTTAGAAATTAAATTTTTATTTTAGAATTTATAATCATTTATAGAGGAAAATGTATTTGTTTAAATATGAGTGTACGTAACATTTGATTTTGTAATGTTTTTAGGGTCTTTCAAATTGGAATACCACGTCCTTGCGACAAATGTGAGTTTGTTGGCAAAACCGTTAGAGAGCTCGCTAACCATAAGAAGTCAAAACACCCGAGAACTTATTTCCAGGACAAGCTACCGACTCTCCCCACCGGAGAATTCAAGTGTCCCCATTGTGATTTTAACTCTTTTCACAAGAACAACGTCAGGTCCCACTTAAAGGTACACACTCAGGACACTGTATACACGTGTGACAAGTGTCCTTATACCGCTATCTCTAGGCTTAACATCGAGAACCACGCGGCCAGACATCTAGTCAGAGGTAACAAGAAGTGGAAGTTCAAATGTCCACACTGCGGGTTGCTAGAACGGACGGAGAAGCTCCTAGAAAGACATCTGATTCTCCACGGGGAAGGAGAGATGGTCAAATGCCAGATGTGTCCCTACAAGAGTCCTTACACTCACATTATTTCCATGCACACCAGAATATGTCACGGCATCATCACTAAAAGGTCCTACGACAAAGAAGAGAAGTGGAAATTAAGAGTGAGAAAATCGACTAGGAAATGCACCAGGAAGGCGTATAACGAAGAACAAGACTTTGACTTCGACGAAGAAGAAGAATTCGTCGAATTACCCGTGAAGAAAAGCAACAGAGGGAGGAAGAAGCGGAAGATAGAAGATACCGAAAATGATCAACAACTAGACGAGATCAAAACGGAACTGGAGGATGATAAAAATCAGGAGGACTGTAAATCCCAAGCTATTGTAAATAACTCTAGTTTAGATCAAACAGTAGAAGACTCGAAGGACACACCACGCAGGCCCACCCTCCAGGAGAGATTAGGAAGAGCTCGCGAACTCATTAACCAGCGTCTGTCAAAGAAGAAACGAAACGACAGCCAAGAACAGGACGAAGAAACTCAACAAAATAAAAAGGAAACGATCGACAAAAAAATAGAAAAATCCACAGAGTCGCTGAGTTCGAAAAGCGGTGAAGAAAATGCTTCTGGCAGTGAAGAGGATAGTGATTCCAACTTTGATAACCAATCTGAAGAAGAAGGGACGGGATCTAAAAGTGAAGACTCGAGCGACGTCGAATTCAACCCTTCTATTACGGAAGAATCGATGCAAAGTTCCACGTCTGAAAAACACACGTCGGCCTCTAACAGTGAATGTGTTGAAATCAAACAACAGAAAAAAGCCCGTCGTACCAAAAACAAAAATGTGGAATCGAATGTTAAAAATTATATTGCAAAACTGTCATTAGATTGTGTAGGATCGGCTGAACAGTTAGATAATGTAACTGAACCCGATGAAGGAAATCTGTCTTCTGCAGAAAAACTAGATGAATCTTCGGAGAGTCAATCGGCAGATGTACCTGAAAAGTTAAGCGGAAGTTCTACCTTGGATAAAGAGGACGTAGAAGATTCGGTACCGGCTGTTCTAGTGTTAAAGAGAAACGGGTCTTCGTTTACTTGCATCCCGAAAAGCAACTCGGATTCAAATTGAATCGACTCAGTTGGTTTTTAAGTAACTATAATACTTTTTTTTACATTTATGACTACATAATGTTTAAATTTAAAACCTTATTTTTTAAAAGAAGCTAAAATTTCCTCGGCTGGTCATATAAAAATATTTTTGGTTATAGTATTTGTAATCGACTCGTCACATACAAATTAGAAAATATTCCTACATTTATTTTGTTCTCGGAAGTAGTTAGTGAGATACATTTACACGACGGTCTAATGACGTAATAATAACATTAATTAATATCTGTAAAGAATTTCTAGAATCAGTCTAATAAAAAAATTTGAATAATCGAATAACTGATGTGAGGTGAAATTTATTTCCATTGTCCATTTTTGTATATCTGACACAATGTTACGATTGGAACTCATTTCTCCGAGAACTCATTCTCATTTCTAATTTGAATTGCTACAGTCTGTGCCAAACGAGAGTTAGTGCGTTGACAGCATGGGAAAAATTAGCAAATGGGGTGGGGAGCCAATGAGAGCTCGAGATTTGCCCTCTAGATAACCATATAAGAAGGTAAATGAAGTGGCTTTATTTTTCCCCTCAGAGGTTGGCCAATCTGTGTGTCACTTGATTTCCCACGCTGTCAACGCACTAACTCTTGTCTGGCACAGACTGTAGGCATGGATCGCTATTAATTTCAACCTCCTTAATGATTAATATTAGTTCAAGAGTTGTTTTACTCGGGAGAAGAATTAAATAATAATTATGGCTTACTAAATATTGAGAAAAATTAATACCTAGATTAGATTTCTAGAGAGGGGAGAGTCTAATTTATAAAATCCTCGAATCTATTATCAGAAAAATGGTAAATCCTCGTTACATACAGAATGATATTTATTTATTGAAATTTGTTTTAATCAATCCAATATTTTCAACTATGACTAATTCTAGAGTTTGTACTGAACTATTTTAAGTTTTAACTAATTAGGGTTCATATACATAGGGCGTTCATCGTGTACTGTGAAGTAAATACTTTAAGAGGTGATTCTACACCTTAAAACCAACCAACAGTTGGCATAGACTACGTCTTTTTTCTGATCCGTTTTTTCAAAAAAAAAAATAATCTACTTTATCTTTAAAAATATTTTATTTTTCTCAAAAGCTATTATAGCTGGATAATTTTAAATACCCTTTTAAAGAGTGGTATTTTTTCAGGGGAAAATATACTTTATATTATACAGTCTCTATTTAGCCTTCTATAAAACCGTTGAAAAATGAAAAGCTATTTTATTTTCAAAAATTATAAATTCATTGAACTACTATAACTATAACTCTATGGGGCAAAGACATGGTGTTAAATCTCGTAATAAAGTATTGGCGTAACAATGAAGAACACCCTGAAAACTTATTAGAATCAGGTGTGAACCTTCATGGTACCTTTATATTCAATTAAATTATCAAAGTTTTCTTAAATCGGGCCCTTGAAGAATGCTAAATCTTTTTCTCCTGATTTTAACTAATTCTTTTTCCTGTGATTTTATTTAATTTTTATTAAATTTTACAGTGTCCATTAACAAATTAAACACTCAGTTTATAAAAATATAACCACTTTTACTGAGACAAGTTATCAACTTGGACAGATCATTTTATTATTTATTTGTGTTTGAAAACCTCGTTTTAACTGAAATAATAGAATACTACATGGGGGAAAAGTGGAATATCACATTTACAATAAACTCGGTAAAAAGCATTTTTTTTTACCTCGAATAACAATAATATTTTAATTATGGCATCTTTGAACATTTGTATATTAAGGCCATTGAATGACACTCATTTAGCTGAACGACATGTTTATCTCATTTTTAAGAAAAATTGACATTCCACTTTTTTAATGAATATATTACACTCTCAAGTTCTGTAATGTAGAAGGTTTTTACGAGCTTTTATTCAACTTGCAATGTTTGTATGAATGTATGTTTGTATGTATGCATGTATGTATGTTTGTATGTATGCATGTATGTATGTTCGGGTCAAATCTTGTAACTGAATTTTAAAGCAGTTATCCTCAACTGATTGAATTGAAATTTTGCATACACGTTTAGTTTGGATGACAATGCATGGTTAGCTAAGTGTACATCCAATATGGCGGGCAGTTCAAGATGTCAAACTAGTTAGTTTTTTAATTGCGCACATGATATGATGGGTATCAAATGAAAGGGATTGCTGAGAAGAATACGAATAAAAGCTTGTTTTTTTTTTTGTTTTTAAATCTTTTTATAATCGACTTATTTATAATGAGAGGGTGTACAGTAGTCGCCACTTAATGTGATCACTTTGGGACCAAGGCCTAGTGATCACATTAACCGACTGATAATAATAAGCAAAATCTCATTGGTTAAGCTTTAATTATGTTTTTATTGGATATAAATATAAATAGATAACACCGGCAAATTCCGATATTCCCGCTAATAGCCTAAATAATCCGCGCTAATAATAGGAAAAAATAAAATAAAAATAATAATAATAATAAGCAAACGGCACTACTGGAAAAAAAAAATGTTTATTATGTACACATTATAAAATAAACAAATAATTGAAATGACCCTAAACATATTTTACATTTCTTTTCTTTCATTATTATCCTTAAATTCTTTTCTCAGAAACTATTCTTTTAGGGCACACTCAACATCTTCTAGTCCTCTCCCTGTTTTCTTATGCGAATTTGGTTGTCATTCTTTAAAGAGACTATCCCGATATCATTCCGTTGTTTTAGTAGTTCATTCAGCAATCGCTGATAAAGTTTCCAATTTAATTGCGGCTCGTCTCGGTCGAAAGACATTCGTACGATCTTTAGATGTCTAGCTTCTCCTACGAGCAGAGATCACGACGTTGTGAAGCACTCATTCTTTGTTTAAAACTTTTTATAACAAAAATAATCGACTTCGAACTTGTATAAGTGTAATGTTAATTCGACAAAAGAGTTCTCAGAAACGATTGAAAGACAAAAAGAACTGAGCTCTGTCTAAGTGAAATGTCGTAGAAATAGAGGGAGAAATGGATGTTTAGATGTTCAATGTCTATGTAGTAATATAAAGGAAGTAAAGGTGGCGCGAGGTATACTTTCTCAGAATCCTGGATGTTTAGACGAAACGCTTCTCGATTTGCCGCAGCTTTAGTCATTTCCCCGAAAATTATATAAAAAAATGTTAACGATTTCGACTCGACTTTGATCACAATAAACGAAATACTGATAACAAAAACGGATAAATTTTAATGCATTGGTATTGGGTGGGCGTTCCAAGCTATTTTGATCACACTAAGCGGTTGATAACATTAACCGTGATCACATTAAGGGGTGACTACTGTATATAGAAATTATATTGGCCTATTAAACATTTTATTACTCCAGGTTCACACAATACGGTAGGCCTTCAGAGGACACGATACTGTTCAGTTTAAACACGATACTGTTCAGTTAACACGATCAGCAAGCTTAACAATTTGTACTGAATAGTTCCTTTGAAGGCCTGCTGGATTGAGTTGCATTATTTAATCCTTTTGGGACAATAAATTAAAACAAGCAAACTAAAAATGTGTGCCATAGGAACTAAACACTTTTTTTACCCAATAAGATTTTCACTTATTATGCATGTATCTTTTAATTTTTCCTATGGTAAAAGTGAAATACATAAAATCTGTTTAATATTTAATCAAAGAAATAAATAACAGTATAACTAATTACTAATCTATGTATAATGTGTTGTTCCCGACAACCCCAGCATATTTATAAAGGAATATATCATTTCCATAATAGCTTATGGCATGTGTTCCATAGTAGCATTGTATTTTGTACATTCTGTTGTTTTTAATTCGTATAATTATTAGTTCTTAATAATTTTAACTAAAGCTTTTTATAAACTTAAGCTTTTTTTAATTTTAAGTGCCTTGATGAGTAATTTATTCAAATGTATAAAAACAACAATAATAATCAAAACTAAACTCCAATTTGTTTAGAAATCTTAACTAGGTGTCAACCTGTTGTAGAGGAAATTTAGTTTTAGATTACTTTCTTTTTTAATAGGAAATGCATTTTAACCAAAATAATAGTGATTTCAAGCAAAAATAATGCTGAATTAACTTAATAAAGTAAATTTTAACTTCCGAGCTTACCAAAGGTAATAGTAGAAGCTATGTGATGGTTCTGAAGAATAAAAAGTTTTTATTTCTCCGATTTTAAAAATTCCAAGACAGAAATCCGTTTCAGACTTCAAGGAACATTTTTAGTTTCCGTGTCGGTCAATTTTTGCGAACCAAAATATCTTAAAAACAAATAAATCATCTGATTTGATTGAAATTTAGATGATGGGTTATAATTAGCTCATTGTTGGTCCCATATAAATTCCAACTTTCTACACCTATTTGTTTCTTTTCCACATGCGCCCAAACATACATGTATTGTTAAATGTAAATGTGGTGTAAATAAATGTATGTTTGTGCTAATGTTGAAGAGAAACTAATTGGCGCAGAAGGTCGAGACTTATATGGGACCAACAATGGGCTAATTATGGTCTACCATCCAAATTTTATTAAAATCCGACAAGTATTTTTTAAGATATGTTGATTCGCAAAAATTGAGCGAAATACTGATTGACAAACACGGAGCTAAAAATTTAGCCAGTTGTCTGAAACGGATTTCTGTTTTGAAACCTTAAAATCAGAGACATAAAACATTTTTGCCTTCANCATTATATTCTTTTCCACATTCGCACAAACATACGTTTATTTACACCTATATCTTAAAATGTGCATATCTGATTTTTTATAAAATTTATATGGTTTGTCAAAATTAGCCAAGAGATAACTCCAGATTAATTTAAACCATTTACGCTCTTTAAATTTTGCTAAATTGATACTTTAATACATGTAAAAAATCAAAACAATTTTGACAGATTTCAAAGACGGGTGGAAATGAAATAAATCAGATATATTATAAAAGCATAAAACCATTAAAATTTACGAATTATGACGCAAGGAAGCTATGTGCCACACTACTTGGCAAGGAGCTATGTGCCACACTACTTGGCAATAAAGCTATGCGCCACACTACATGGCAAGGAAGCTATGTGCCACACTACTTGGCAAGGAAGCAATGCGCCACACTACTTGGCAAGGAAGCTATGCGCCACACTACTTGGCAAGGAAGCTATGTGCCACACTACTGGGTAAGGAAGCTATGTGCCACACTACTTGGCAGGGAAGCTATGTGCCACACTACTTGGCAAGGCAGCTATGCGCCACACTACTTGTCAAGGAAGCTATGTGCCACACTACTTGGCAAGGAAGCTATGTGCCGCACTACTTGGCGTAGTCATTTATAGTTAAAATCTTAATTCAAACTGCTACAATAACTATTCAAAATTAGTAAATTACGTATTGGAGGGCTATGAGGCAAACCTTCCTTATTGCTTATATTATTATTACATATATAACACTATTTTCAAAGGTTTTTCTCTTAATGAAGGGGTTTTCTGAACCCAAATAGAGTCTGAATTCTTAACCCAAAGTCATAGGGGTAGGTAGGTGCATTGAGCAAATCTGGCTTCTTTCTATTTAATGCAGGGTGAGAGAGAATCGACCCCTTGAGATATCCACTTGATATGATCATCAGTGTGAAACATGTGATACCTGGCTGGGAATTGAACCACCACCAAATATATTGATGCAAACTAGGCTTAAGAGTGAAGTACTCCATTTTACATCAAAATTACATTGAATAAAAGTATTTTTTTTTTTTTTTTTTTTTTTTTTTATCAATTAACAGATCCAGTTTGATCTTTTAGATTTATTCACTCCCTTTAAAAACCACTAATTTTGTAATTAAATATATGTAAAGCGGCCCATACATTACACGTGCATTGCACATCGTGCAAAAACAGACGAAACATGCCAGTGTATGGAGCCCTCCGGGCAAAGCACGGCGTGCAATGCTTGGCACGGTGAGAATCAAGACGAGTTTGATTTTCGGCGCGCCATGCCATCCTGCCACGTGCTAGTGTGTGGGCTAGTCTCGTGCCACGTGCTAAAAATTGCAACATATGAGGCTACATTTCGTTCGCTAGCATGAAGAGATTCTTGCTGGTATTTTTTTTTAAATGATTGATACAATGTTTTTCTGTCTCCCAATTACTTGTCGTTGTATATTGATACTTGTTGAAATCACCATTGCTTGTGGCGAGTTAAGAGAAATGTAATCTTTCTTCTTCAACCAATGTTTAGTCTTTATTTGCTTCCTCTTCCGTTGCTCCTTGCTATCTTCATGTATCGTCATGCGAATCAAGAAAGCTTTATTTTTCGTTACCATAGGCTTAACTGGGCGTGTACACTAAAAGATCTTAGCATGAACACCGACTTCTAGCACGTCACGGAGCAAACTGCATTTACAGTGTGTGGCGCACAGCGTGCCATGCTAAGCACGGCGCGCCACTATAAAAAATGGCACGGCGTGCAATGCACGTGTAGTGTATGGACCGCTTAAAGCTTTTAATCATCTATATGTATCTATTAACTGTACATATAGTACAAAACAAATGTTCCTCTAACTTGTCCTGTAAATTCATACAAAAACATGGATTTCCTTGCAAGAGGTCAAAACGTAGGGACCAATGCCACTAGTAATAAACTATGTTAGCAGAAACAAGTGCTCTATGCTGAAAAAATTTAAGCATTTTCTGTCTTTTTTTTCTAATTTAGCTCGATATCTGCTTCTATGCATTGAACAGCAAAAGTAACTGATTTCTTTAACGGCTAACACTCCTCAACTTAGCCAGCATAAAAGGAAGACACAAATTGATTAAGAAAATCACAACACATTAATAAAAGAAAAACGTAGACCGAATTTCAACAAAACTAAATCAGTCAACTTTCTCTTGAGTCATCGTCATACATTAATACATATTCACACAACAGCCGGTAGAGAAAATCATAAATACAAAAGTCATTGCAAATTTCAATGTTCAGGCTAAGTGGCCTTGGTCGCTACAACATATCCACAAATTATAGATGTCTGACATTATGCAAACAACCATATATAATTTGATTGGACTAAACACCAACTTTAATGCAGACCGCATACGATCCATAGAGAATAGACTTAAAATAGAGTTGACATTTGGCGCGATTTCTTGTCTCTTCATGAAAAGCATGAAAAGTGACATCAGCACTATCTGTTGTTCGTTGCATCAACTAAAAAAGGGGTGGGGATGAAATGTAGCGCATTTAGTTCCTCTATGCCTCTACTAGGTGTCGCTAGTAGTCATCCCCTAAAATTCGCATTTTATAAATACTATGCTTAGTTATTACAAGTGTCACTTTATTTTGTTTTTTATCACATCTTTTTTTTAAACATTTTATTTAGTAACAAAATGTTCATATAAAGTAATTTAAAGTAACAACTTGTAATAAACTAAGCATAGTATTTATGAAATGAGAACATAAAGAACAAACCTAATATACTTTTTTGTCACAACCTTTTTATTTTATTATTTTATTATTGGTGTTAGAGCAGC